>JALIZH010015114.1:0-40210 GCA_030522465.1 Rhipicephalus appendiculatus
TGGGGAGCTGACATTTTTTTGATGCAAGTTATTGAAGTGCGCTTAAAGAATCACTGTATAAAACTGTTTGGTGGCTGTCGTCCTCTATTGCTTTTGTTACCGCTGTGTATATCGCGAAAAGTTCAGCAGTGAAGATCGAGGCGTGATTCGGCAAGTGTATGCTCTTTTCCCAGTCCACTCCAATAACTCCACAGCCGACGTGTTCGTGTGTTTTAGATCCGTCGGTGTAAAATTCTGTGAAGCCTTGGTATCTTTCTTGCATAGTGTAGAACTCTTGGATCAAGTGTTCCTTCGGCGTTTCGTTCTTCTTGAATTTCGTTAGCGTAAAGTCACAGATGGCGGGCAGTATCTTCCACGGTGGTATAGCATGCGGTTTTTTCGAGACACATAAATGTTCTTGTGGAAAGTTCAGTTTTCGGCATAGTTCTTCTATTCGGAGACAAAGCGGCTTCACAGCACAGGGTTTGTTAGTATAGAGGGTTCTTGCCTTGCATTGTGTAACAATGTTTAAACAAGGATGTGAAGGTAATGAGCGAATTTTTAGTGCATATGTTCCTAAAAAGTAAACACCGTCTGTCGTCTAGGGATGGTTCGTTAGTTTCTACATACAGACTTTCAACTGGAGAGGTTCTGTATGCTCCAGTGGCTAGTCGTAGGGCATGATTATGTATGGGGTCTAATCGTCGAAGGTATGATGGTCTCGCTGATCCATATACGACACAACCGTAGTCGAGGATGCTGCGTACCAATGATCGGTATAAGTGAAGTATGCATGTCCTATCCGAGCCCCCCAGCTTTTTCTAGATAGGATCTTTAGTATGTTTAGAGCTTTGTTTGCTTTTGCTTTCAGTGCATTTATGTGAGGTATGAAACTTAGTGTTTTATCAAAAACTAGGCCTAAGAACTTTTGTTCTTTTTTTACGGGCAGATTATGTTTGTTTAATTGTAGATTAGGGTCAGGTTGGAGTCCTCTTTTACGCGAAAATAATACGGCTGTCGTTTTCTCGTTTGAAAACCTGAAGCCATTTGTATCGGCCCATTTAGACAGTTTGTTAATGGTCAGCTGGATCTGCCTTTCGCATGTGCTTGTGTTGCAAGAGCGGCAGGCAATTTGTAGGTCATCTACATAGATGGAATGTTCGACGGAACGGGGTATTACTTTTGCTACGGAATTCATTTTGACTATAAAAAGGGTTGTGCTTAAAATACAGCCCTGTGGTACCCCATTCTCTTGAGTGAAAGAGCGGGACAGGGTAGTGCCAATACGGACTTGAAAAGTGCGATTTGTGAGAAAGTCAGATAAGCACTTTAGCATTCTGCCTCTTATCCCCATATCGGCTAAGTCACGCAGGATGCCAAACCTCCAGGTAGTGTCATAAGCTTTTTTCTAAGTCGAAAAAAAACTGCTAGGCATTGTTGCTTATGTATAAATGCATCTCGTACTGTGTTTTCTAGTCGGACAAGGTGGTCTAATGTTGATCGCGTCTGTCTAAAACCACACTGGTTAATATCTAGCAGACTACGATGTTCGAGGTGGTACATGAGTCTGACATTTACTATGCTCTCAAATGACTTCGCTAGGCAGCTTGTTAGAGCTATAGGGCGGTAGCTATTGGGCAAAGTATGTGGTTTCCCTGTTTTTAAGAAAGGGGTTACAACAGCTTTCTTCCATGCGTGGGGGATTTTGCCTGTAGCCCACACCTTGTTAAAAAGTTTAGTAACGCGTAGGTTGCGCTTTCAGATAAGTGTTGGATCATAGCATAGTGGATGTTGTCAATTCCAGGGGCAGTTTGCTTTCGCCTGCGAAGTGCATTTTGTAATTCGTCGATGGTAAATGCGCTGTTATATTCTTCCTTTGTACCGCCTGTGGTTGGGAGGTTCTGTTTTTCTATTTTTGTTTTGTAGGCTAGGAAAGTGCGATTGTAGTTTGATGAGCTTGATACCAGGGCGAAATGTTCTCCTAAAATGTCAGCCTGTTCTTGATCGTGGTTTGAACTCCAGGAGGAGTCAGCAAAGGGATGGTGTAGGCTGTGTAATCGCCGTTCATTTTCCGGACACCTTCCCATACTTTTTTTTACTAGGAGACGAGCTATTTATAGTTGATACGTATTTTTGTCAAGAGACTTTTTTCTGCCTGTTTACGGATGTAGCGTGCCTGAGATCGCGCTTGTTTGAAGTTTACCAGATTTTCGTACGTCGGATATCTCCTGAAGGTGCCCCAAGCTTTGTTTTGTTTCTTTTTCGCTGCACGGCATTCTTCTGTCCACCAGGGTTTCCGTCGTTTTCGTACTAGTCCTGATGTTCGTGGTATTGACCGGGATGCCGCTTCAAGAAGACTGATAGTAAATCTTTCGTTTATTTCATCTACGCTCAGACACTCGTCGTATTCTTTTTCTAGAGAAGCATAGCTGGTATAGAGGGGTCCAGTTCGCTCGGTGTGGTTTCCACCGCTGCGGTTTGGTGGGTGCGGAAGTTGGTTGGGTCAGATATATAAGGCCTGGTAGATGATCGCTTCCGTATGGGTTATCATGCACTTCCCAGTTTAGGTGGACATATAGATCTGGAGAGCATAGGGCTAAGTCAAGACAGCTCATTTTTCCTGTGCTTGGTGTGCAGTATGTTGGAGCATTGGTGTTAAGGATGCAAATGTCGTTAGTCAGGATGAAGTCTTCTATAATTTGCCCTCTGGTGTCTGTTGTCGTGCTTCCCCAAAAGGGACTGTGTGCATTAAAGTCACCGACCAATAAAAAAAGGTTTTGGGAGCTGATCCACGAGTATCTCCAGGTCTCTAACTGATACCTGTGTATGAGGGGGGATGTATATGGAGCAAATGGTTACGGTTCTGAATGACACAGCACTAACCGCAACTGCCTCCAAGTTTGTTTGTAACGGGATCTCTTGTGATGTAGTGTTGTGATGCATGATAATTGCGACACCGCCTGCTAGACGACCGGTGGTGTCACGGTCTCGGCGGCAAACTTTGTAGTGTCTAAGAAAGTTTGCGTTTTTAAGGCCCAAGTTTGTCTCTTGGACACATAAGGCTAAGGGAGAGAAGCGGTTTAAGATGTCTTTTATATCACCTAGATTTCGTAAGAGTCCACGGCAGTTCCAGTGAACAATAAGTGCCATTTTGTTTTTTATGGGTTAGTATCGTCACTGTTTTGTGGAAAAATGGGATGTAGCCCAGGTGATATAAAATGTCTGTTTTCATCTCTTGTGGCTCCAAGAGTGGAGCTAGAAGACATATCTAGTCATGTCCCCTTTCCAGGGGCAGCGATTGGCTGGCGACCTGCTTTGCCTCGGCCAGGAGGCAAAGTAGGATGTTTCGGGGGTAGGTGTTCCCGACGGGATAGGGGTTGTGTCCATTGCCTCATCAGAAAGCTTGGACACTGAGGGTGCTCGTTCAAGCTGTTTGCCTGAAGGCACCGCGTTCTTTGAAGGTCCCTTATCCGTAGGTAAGGGTACCGTAGGGATCGAGGGTGTCGCAGCAGGTTCTGCAACAGAAACTGCTTGCGCTGTCGTCGTTAGTGATGTGGGCTTTGCTTCTAGAGCATCGGCCTTTCGACCGCCTGATCGCGCCTCACGGGGGGGGCAGAAGGCAATGCCAGATCAGCGAAGCTGTACTGGCAGCCTGTGGATACCAGACGCCGCTCCGCCCCCCGGCGGGCTGCGTCGGCATAGCGCGAGCCTGAAAACGCCGCGTGTTTTCGGCGTGCTTCAGGGTATGTAAGGTTTTCTTTGACTTTGAGCTGTATGATTTCCTTTTCTTTTTTAAAAGTGTCGCAGGATCGTGAATATGCAGGGTGAGGTCCACTGCAGTTGGGGCATTTCATGATTTGTGTGTTGCATTCCTCTGACGGGTGGTTCTTTTCTCCGCATTTTGCACAAGTTGTCGTTCCTCGGCAGGACTGCGAGCCATGTCCGTACCGCTGACATTTGAAACATCTTCGTGGATTGGGGACATATGCTCTCACAGGACAACTTATGTACGCCACATTTACTCTCTCTGGGAGATCGTTGCGGTCGAACGTGATCACTATGTGCCTGGTCTTTACCTCTTCATTGGCTCTACGGATAGTGATCCGTCGGACAGCGCTGACTCCTTGGCTTCGCAGGTTTTCCAGGATGTCTGTGTCTGTTTCGTTCATGAGCTGTTTTTCAGAGATCACTCCCTGTACACTATTGAGGCTGCGGTGTGGAGTGACACTGACTCTTTGTTCGGCGATTTCGTTGCATTTCTGCAGAGCTTCACTTTGTTCCTTCGTCTTTACTTCAATCAAGAGATCTCCTGATGTTAGGTTTTTTACTTTGTAGTCTTTGCCGACTGCGCTTTCCAGGGACTTCGCAATTTTGAAGACTGATTTCGATGTTATGTGTTCTTTGTCGTCAGTTGCGTGAACAACTAGAAACTTTGGGAATGATTCAAAAAACTTGTCTTTTCGTAGAACTTCGGTGCGGCTTCGTTTCGGAGGCCGATCGTTTTTCTTGGAGTGATTTGATGCCATGCGATATGTTGATAAGGAGGGTTCCGGATATGTCGACTGAGGTTCACCCTCATATTCTCAGCAAGGTCCCGGAGCTTCCAGCCTGATATCCAGGTGGGAGCCCGTCGGCCGGGGCTTGACCAAGACTCCGACCGCCACCGTTCGCGGTTTCTAACCCTCCACCTTACAACCTGTGGCCACGGTACGGATGACAGCGTCGGTGTGGGGGCTAAGGGTCCGTGGTGGCGCCAAACACCATCACCTTGATTACTCAAGGTACCTTTGCGGGTAGCTCGGGTCCGTGGTGTCGCTACACACCAAACGCCCGCCGTAGCAGACGCCCCTGCGGGGCACCTGAAATGGTTATTTCAGATATGCCATAATAAAACTGGTATTAATAAAGACACCTATCTTAAAACACCGCATTCTCTGTCAAAAAGATCCGATGATGACTTTAAAATTCAATAATACCGGACTAGAACGAACCTTTATGCTAATTCTTTTTTTGTTCATACCGTACAAGAGTGGAATGAATTGTCTTGTGACCAAGTGTGCTTTTCTAACGAAGACTTGTTTTTTACCAAGCTGTAACCCCCCTGCTTACACGCCTTTAGGCAAAGCAAGGTATTTCTGAATAAAGACTAATAAAGAAACTTTGCATTCTTCGAAATGTTGTGCGAAGGCCGGTGTCCACATGACGGATTGGTTTCCTCGTAAACCAGCCAAGGCATCATGGAGGGGAGCCTGGTAGTTGGCGGCGTGTGGCAAGAAACGCCTGTAGGAGTTCAGTCTGCCGAGGAACCGTCGAAGGTCTTTGCGGTGATGGGTTGAGGGTAATTTTGCAGGTCTGAAATGCGTTGAGGCAAAGGTCGAGTTTCCTCTGATGAAACTTCGTGACTGAGGAAGCGGACGATGGAAGCGTCGAGCGTCCTCTTTTGGACATTGACGAGTAGGCCGTGGTTATGAGGCGTTGGAACAGTAGATGAAGGCGCCTGTGGTGTTCTTCGGCGTTACGGATAAAGGCAATATGCCATCAATATAGACGAAGCAGAAGTCGAGGCTGCAGACGACTTCCTCGATGAAGAGCTAAAAGGTTTGCCCAATGTTCCTTTGGCCAAGTTCACGAAGAGAAACTCAAATAAGCCAGAGAGAGTAATGATTGCAGTTTTCGGGACATCGTACCGATTGATGGGTATCTGCATGGAGGCCTTCAAGTCTAGCACGGAGAAGACATGGCAGCGTCGGATGCGATGGGCGAACTCCTGTATGTGGTGGACGGGGTAACTGTCTGGGAATGGTGCATGTGTTGAGGGCACAGTAGCCGTCGTAAGGCTGCCAGCCTTCGATCTTCTTCGGGACAAGGTGAAGTGGTGAGGCCCATGCGCCATTGGGGGGGAATGAATGATTCATTCGCGGAGCATGGCTGCGAACTCTGATTAGGCTATGCGCATGCTGTCCGGGGCAGGGCGACGGGCGGGACAGAAAACCGGCGGGCCTGGCGTGAACGGATGTGGTGAACGGTGGCGTGGTGCACTCTGCTTGGCAGCTCGCTGGGGCACGTCAAACCGGGAAATTCAGTGAGGATGGCATCGTACAGCAAATTATTATCAACACCGAGTACTTTGATGCTTAACTGGTAGGAGGTCGTTCGCTGGCCTGGTGAAGCATGTCCCATTGTTGCATTGATGAGACGGTCGTGGTGGCAGTCCGGAAGGAGTTTGTAATGGGCAAAGAAGTTTGAGCCAATGATTGCCTCGGTGACACCAGCGATGACAAAATCCCAGTGAAGGTCACTGCGTAAGTTTTCAAGCTGTTAAGCTGAATGTGCAGGCGGAGTGAGCCGTACATCTTGATTGTGGACTGGTTCGCCGCACTGAGCTCGAAAGATGCAGGTGGACGAGGACCTTGAAGACGGGCTTGCGGGTAGCAGCAAATGTCACACCCGGCCGTTGTCGACAAGGGACCACTGCTTTGTAATTTGGTCGGTCATGAAAATGCGATGGCCAGGTTGGCAGCTCGCTGTCGTCTCTATGAGCTGCCATTGGGGTTTTCCTCACGACCAGTGGAGCAGGGTGGTCGATATCGATCAGGCTCTGTCCCCCAAAGCATCGATGGTAGTAACGAAAACCATTGTCACCAGGCTGCTGCGACGAAGCACTTTTACGGTCACCACGTTGCAAGTGGTAGCGTGGGCGTGTCACAAGGTGCTGATCCAGGTGTCGCTGAATGGAGCTGAGCTGCCTATCGATATCGTTGATGCGGTGCACAAGCTCTGTGGTGTTCAGTGGTGTGGTGACATCATGGACGGTGGTTGATGGCTGTGGCAAAGAGACCTTGACACGATCAGCGATCTCAGCAAGTTGGTCGAGAGGTAGCGTAAGCTGAGCCTGCAGACCTGGACATGCGGTTGAAGTTGTTGGGAGCCAAAGTGCTCGCACAAAAGAATCCTGGACTTCCATGTTGCCCACAAAAGGACGCATGTGGCGTAGGAACTGCGAAGGCTTGCACTCGGCAAGTTCTGCTGACTGAAGTTGTTGCACCTTCTGGTCTTCCGAGAGTGACAGGCAGTGTATAAGTTCGATCTTGAGGTGTTTGTAAAGGTTGGCCGGTTGTGGGTTGGCAAGGATATCCCAGACCTAGTTGACGTAGCAGACGTCCAGGAGGGTGAGGACGTAATTGTAGCATGTCCGGTCTTGTGTAATGCGTGCCACGGAGAACTGGCCTTGACTATTTGTGAGAACCGTACCTCACAGGCAAGTCCGCCCAAAATGGTGGAAGCTTGACAATGACACACCAGATGCCGTGTGGAGCAACGTGTAAGATGCCGTTTGCTCTGACATCCTGAGCGGAGCCGACAGGAACAGCCATAGTTGAGGAGGCATCGCCAGGATGCTGCTGTACAGAACAATTCAGTTGGCGCGGCCATTCCTGGAGCTGTTGCCTTTGCTTCTGGATCAGCTCTTGTTGTGTGCGGAGCTGCCAATGGAGTAGCTCCAGCTGTTGTTGTACGGCCTCTCGCTCGTCCATGGCGGTGTGTTACTGTGCTTTTTCTGGGTCACCGGATGTGGGATGACATGTCGACGGAAGTACGAATCTCAACATCAAACCTAACAGCACTTTATTCGCTTAGTAGCAGCAGTGGGCGAGCATACCAATGCTACGCTCGTCTGTAGCGAAAGAATAATCGTCCAAGCTCGGCAGCCTACTTTAGTAGCCACTACAGGTGACGCACATACTTCGGGTGACGTTGGGGTGGCGCTCTGGTTTATCAGAATGCGATGCAGCGTGAATGTGTATCACGCCGAACTGAAAGATAGCGAGGCGGAGGTTGTGTGGAAATATGCGCAGAGTGTGTCACCACAAAGTTATTTTCACAGGAACCCTCTTGTCATTTTCTTAAGCACCCTCACTCACTTCGGAGCTGCCGGCGTTGCTGTTTGATGTTGAACAGGTATCATATTGGCCAACAGCCAACATAAATCAAATAAGGCATCCGGATGAGATGTGCTTCTTGTCCCGGGGCACGGCCACGTGCCGGCACAGCGCTTCATAGTCCGATAACATTACAGAGTGAGCCACACTTCCACACAAAAATAACAATAGGAGAGAACAATTTAATTTCATAACGCTTGCTCTAGGTCATGATGCGCGCTGACATAACTTCTTTACCTTGTGCCATCCCTCCATGCTTAGCTTCCCGCTTGCTTGTTGGGACAGGATAAGATATAAAGTGCTTCAAGTGCATGACAAACCCAGTAACTCCGCTCGTTCTTGAAGGATTCGAGGAATTTTTGTGGCAATCAATTCATGAAGCAATAAACTCTGATAATGAGGTAATTCAATGATTTCATGGAAAAACTGGTGTACGACCCCTTTAAGCATGTGCACATGTCAACAGTTGACAGATGGCGGTCCAAAAGAGGAATATTTACAGTGAGCAAAAGGAGAGAAAGATGTGTGCGTGAAGGCAGGAGCCGGAGAGACCGTGAGTGGCAAAGCATCTGGCACAGCATTCACTCACCGACACTGTGTCTGGCAAAGCATCAGCTCGTCATAAATAGTCCTGAATGAACTTATTGCATGCTGTTGGAGCCTGCACTCCTGTCTATCTCACTTTGAGAGGCTAATTTCCACGTGATGGTGTCAAGATAAATAATGAATATATGAAGCATTCAGTATGGTTGAGATCTGGGCGCTAGTTGGTGAGATATCATTTTAACATATGGTGTAGTAGCGCAAATTCGACGGGCACACAGAGGACAAGAGGCGAGTGTCGTGTTTTTCTTGTCCTCTGTGTCCCCGTCGAATTTGCGCTACGACACCATATGTTAAAATGAAGGATTCACATGTGTAGCCTTCCAATCAAATGGTGCAAGACAAACAGCCAGAAATTTTCCAGTAGCAGACCTAAGCTGCTGAAGAACATTGCTGACATGCTTCCTAATTAATAGCTTACCAAACATGAATTGTTGGAGGCTCCACCACACTAGAATTTATCACATGCTATCCTATATTTTCAACACGGCTGCTACATTTGGAACCTGCTAATACCATTTAAAATACCATAGTTGTCTTTCTTTTTCTTTTTTTTCTTTCTGCATTTGTCTTTCACAATCAACATTGAAGAGCAGGGGCAGGCATACTGACACTTTAAAATGAAGAAAGAAAATAGCACACTGTAAGGGAACAGGCTTGCCAGGTGCTTTACCTCATCAGCCGTTCCCAAATCAATGCTCTTCAAGGCCTTATCCAACTGTTTTTTTGATGTCTTCTTGCAAATTCTGCAATGTTTGCCTGAAGCATGAAAGAGGGGAAATATTTTGCGCTGGCCCAAAAACCAGGTACTGAAGGAAAAGCAGCTAATGTGCACAGTTTACCAGCAAATGCTTTGAATAAAGACAGTGAAGCAGTAAGAATAGGATATTTTTCTTAGCAACACATAATTTACGTAAGTGCATTAAGAGATGTCGGAATTACGTGGCAATTAACAGTAAATAATTAGAGAGTTGCCCAGTTAAGATTCTAATAACAGACAGCACATACATCGTAGCTGTGGAGTTAAGAGCTCATGAGTGCTGAAAGCTTCTCCATTCAGAAGTAACACCGTGAATTGGACATGTCTCACAATATGGCACTTAAAGCAAAGCTTTTCCAGACCATGATGCATTGGCGGCCAGTGAACTTTCATATTACACAGTGGAATGAAGGCTTAGCAGGAAATTGATATACATTAACAGAATTCCATCAAATTTCGATGACTCATGCACAAATTAAATTATGGCTAGTCTCCAGATATCTACAAACTGGCCTTGCACTCATTCTGCAGTTTCTACAAGACAGTGTTGGCTATGGTAACTAGAAGGTGAATACATGAAGGCACTAATTGGCTTGTTTCATTCCTGCGACTGCTGCTGCCACCACACCTCTGCACAGACAGCTTAAATGCACCAATAGCACAAATGAGCCGACAGCACCTAAATGCCCCACTTTTTTGTGGAGTAATGATTTGTGATTAATACCTGGGAGTATTAGCCAGGGCCACTCGCAGCCAGAGAGAATCATTACACCACAGTTAAGAAGCCACAAATATTGTCCCCTATGCTTTCCTTGGCTTGCACACCATGGTATGTTTGTATGCTTTTCTATATTTAGATGTGCTGCCACTGTTTCAATTCAGCAATAATTAGCAGGACACTGCTAGACTGCCAAGTGGACCTATTTATGCTATTTGTTATGTGACAAGGATAACCACAATGTTTGCTTTCACAATAACTTAGCAGATACTATTGCACTCAAGGCATTCAGTCCTTCCAAAGTTTGAAGGAGAGACACTGATAGAGCGTTTATTCACGAAGGTATGAAAACATTAGCGCAGGGAAAATTACTCCAGAAGCATTGTTAATTTTACTTTTCTACATGGCCTGTACATTGTATACCATACACAATATCCACACTAGGTAAAAGGAGACTACAAGCGGTAAAATACAGTCAATCCTAGAAATAACGAACACCAACAAAAGAAATTACCAGATACGTTTATCACCAATAACAACATGCAACATATGTGTACTTAACACAAAAGTATGTACCACACATGACTGTTTTAACAAGTTTCTAGATTGTTCATGTCATAAAAAAAAAGGTGACTTACCTCTGTGCGTGAATTTGGTCCAGGTGCTCATTAGTAGAATCCATGAGCTTGCTTGTCAGTTCTGCAGTTTGGTGATGATCTTCATGGGCTTTATGCGAAAAGCACATAGCTTACTTCACTCATTCAATACTTGACAGCACACAAATCGGAAGAAGCAAGCAATGGGAAAAAGCACAAGTACAAGTGCTGGCATTGAGGTCACACACTATCACATGCACGTATACATACATGGCAATTCAAAAAGGATTATGCACAGGCAAACATGGCTGATGGGACTGCCGACCATTATTTGGCATTTTTGGTGCAGCCACCAAATACTGCAAAATAGCTCAAGGCCAGTACTTATAAATTTACAATGAAGACCTGAATTTCCAAAATCGTGATATTGTCACGAGGTCTTGACGTTGACGAAGGGAGCAGTCGACGCCTTCAAGGCGAAACATTTTATTTGGCCGAACTTGTGGCCTCGAAACGGAAAGTCAGATTACAGCATTTAATACACACTGCACACCAATAGCGGCAAACAGAGCGCCGGCCGTCGATAAACTGACAAGCGGTGAAGCGTGTCGGCATTTATACATGTGCCGTCGAATATTCCAGCGTTATCACTGGTCGTCGCGCAAGCTCTAGAATAAGCTTGAGTGTTCGCGTCTTGCGCACAATCTTAACAAAACGATCTAAAATAATCGCGAAGCTTCTCGAACATTGAGGCGCAGTTTGTGCTGAGCGTTGCTGGCAGTCTTTGTGGGAGAAAAACGAATACAGCAAAAGTGAAAATAAGAAACGCGCGTGGCAATATTGCCATGTGCGTTTTTTGTACGCACACAACTTTTGGGTGTGTACTGATCTCTGAAAGAAAATTGCAAGTATTAAGCAGCATTACCTTTCTGGTCATATCCTTTAAAAAACTTCTTGCTCAGCTCGTGGCACTTCTCCAATTGCACTACAGTAAAAAGGAAAAATAAGGATAGAATTGCGGTATAAGCAAGAATTACTGAGTGATAAGGTTCTTTAAAAAAGCAGGCTGTAGCAGATGAGCATTGATATTTATTTATTGGCATTAGTACCTTGGCGTCTACCACAGGAGTAAAACCGACCTGTGTTACGGTGCAGAGAATACATTGGTTAAAACGCAAGATGGAGGCAGTGATGGAAAACATACAAGCGGAAAGCAATACGCAAAAGTATGTGACAATGAAGAGCACAATGCCACTTGTGGCCACAGCCCGAGAGCAAGAGGCATAGAGAGGTGAGTCATCATTATGATAATTACAATGTGGAATTCAAGACAGTCATATTAACTACAGCCATTACTTAACTATGCATTGTTCAGAACAAGATTCCTGAAAGGTAAGTTGTAGCTGCAAAAAAAGAAGTTAGAAAAGAAGAGTGTAGGTGTCTCAGAAATGAAGGATTGCACCTAGCTATTAATAATATTGCTGACCTAGAAATTGAAGCTGGCACACAGCCCTTCTAGGGCAGCTGCAGCTACCAGCAAAAAGCTATAGCCAAGGGGCTTAAAAAAATGGCTCGGCTACATCGAATGTGAAAAACAACTAAAAGTGCCACAACTTGCCCTTCTTGAATTTTCAAACACCTTGCAAGCTTCTGCAGAGATATAATTCAACGTTCCAATCCTGCAACTTAATTTGCCATTGAGACCCTTCCGAAAGCTATCCTCCCCATGGCAGTTCGGTTTTCTGGAGAGACTGCCACGGGAAGAAAACACCTAGCTTGATCCCTAAGTAAAAACATAACTTTTGATAAGTGAATCTTTTATTCCTAGGAAGACTGCAGAGCTTCCTTGAGTGCTATGCCTTCATGCTACTTTTACAAAGGCAACAACATTATCATTTACATTACTGCAAAGGTTTGCTAAGAAACAAAAAGTGCGGCAGATTTCATGCAAGCTCTTGTACTGCGGCTTCTTTGGACGAGACTGTGCCCACTCGCTTCCTGGACTTGTTCCCACTCTTGATAAGACTGTGTTTCCATAAAAGTGCGTGATGACCTGCCCTACGCATCCGTAGGCACAAACACAGTGGCCGTCTTTTAGACAACAGGGGCTTGTCAATGGTGACAGGTGGCAAAGCGTGTTTTACAGCGAAAGCTGTTATGAGATCACAACAAGGGTCGTTTCTGCGCCGTAGTTGTCCGCCGCCGCCGCCGCCGGTGTCCGTAACAAATATCGCACGAAATAAGAAAAAAAACTAAATAAATAAAAAAACACCTGTGACAGAATGGGAATCGAACCCGGGTCCTCTGCGTGGCAGCCCAGCACTCTACCACTGAGCTACGCCACTGCTTGAAACTGCGGTGCAAACTGACCCTAGGCAGGCTTCATATCGGGTAAGGAATCGCGTTAACGTGTGTTGTAAAGCGTTTTAGAGCAGTAAAGTAAGAACCAGGCGTCACACAATGCGAATTGTGTAACGACTGGGTCGTTCAATGCTCGAACCCATTACAAAAGCCTGTGGCATAATTCTTCATCGTCGTCAGCCACAGCGTCAACAAAGTGCACATAATTCGTTACAAGAGTGTAGCGGGCATCGCGCTTTTCTGAAGAATGACGAAGAATGGCATAGTAGACGCTTACCCACAACACAACAATTATGATGATTTATAGCGTAGTGGGTACCATGCAAGTGGGCTTGTAGTAGTTGCCCCAAGAGTGTTTAAAAAAGGCTAAAGGCCGCTCTCCCAGCTTTCGCTGTGGCTGTGCTGCGCCTTCTGCGCAGGCCTGGCGGTTTTTTTGTGAATAAACCTGCAGTTAGTAGTTCAGCACTTGTTCTGTAATTGTGTTCTCCTTTAGCGCTGTCCGTCTTTTTGCAGGAAGTGGGGCAGGCCAAGCACACTGACACATGGAGCAGGAGATAGAGAAAAGCCTATGACAAGTAAAACATGAATGTCACTCACCTAATCAAATCGATGGGAATGAGTCCATCCTGTAAACATGATAACGATTTAACAAAGTATTATCACTACTAACTGCACGAGCGCATGAAATAAACATCCACTTAACAAATGCATTGTTTCAGCATCCCCATTTTATAGTTAAACATAAAATTTCATCTCTGCTAACACACTAAGAAGGGGGCATGGTACCTTCACCAACAAAGACATTAGGTGCCAATTACTGCACATGTCAACAAAAAAATTCACTAACATTTACGAGTATGTAGAAATTGTACTTTATCCAGCGAACCCACAGCACAGGGCACTGAAGCACCAATACTCAGAAATTTAAAATATATAATAAACCAAAAATCAAGTCTCTGTGTGCACTAGTATGTATTATTATTAGTACTAAGTCATATAAACTGACCCTTTCTTCCTTTGCCTATACTGAAGGCATGTGACATACAGCATTACATCTTACCATAAGAACTGTTCACAATAGTTGTGTGCAAGATTGTTCACCGAGATCAGTGTTTTTTTTATTATTTCTGGCATCAGTATATTAATAAAAATCAGCTGGAATGTATTACAATGATGTGGCTCTCTGAAAGCGATGGCATTCAGTACAACGACTACCAGTAATGCACATCTTTACTATTTCCGTCAAGTTCCTTCTACATCCCACAAGCATGTGTACTGAATTAGCTTAGCTTTCATATGTGCTAAGCCCTTCACCTCACTTCCTTCCAAATTTCACAGGTAAAAATCAAGAGCCATTTTGTTAGTTTTCAATGTCTAGACATTTTTCAATAAATGAATTGAATATCTTGTTCTTGCTTGTTAAACTGAAATCATAAATTTTTGCCTTTTTTTTTCAGTCACTTATCTCTCCCCATCTTTGTGTTTGATCATCTATGCATGCAAAGCAACCTTGTGTGCTCTATCCTAAGAAGAAGAATATGTGGACATGCTCTCACAATAATCCAAGTATCGCAAAGCTGCTAGAACCTCACACTTTTATCACTGGCGATTGCATAAAGAAATTTATTTTGCTATACAAGAGCCACTACATTGCAGTGCAATAAACTAGGGACCACAGCACTAAAGGCACTTCACGACAGGTAACGACCACCCTAAATACTACAATACCTCGAAGTTGTAAGTAAAACAGAAATATATACTTACAATACAAAGAAGTTGCAGAAATACGGATTTCATAAGGCCACGAATGTAGACATTGAAGAATGCATACAGGAACTCTTACAAAATTTCTCGCGGCCCTTAAAGGGGCCCTGCAACACTTTTTGAGCATGGTCAGAAATTGCTGGCGATCGGTAGTCGAGGTTCCCGAGAACACACGAGCCAAACATTATAGCGCGACACATGGCCTAGAATTTACAATTAATTCTCAAAGTGAGCTAGAAATAACTCCCTCTTCACTCTACAAATGATGCCACATACCCAAATTTCTGCGCCATATACCCACGTCCACGGTGGTTGGCTGACTTGAGCATCGTAGTTACAGTGGCTGCTGCGGGATGCCGCCACATGCCCGAACGCGCGCCCTTCATCACACTGAAAGTATGCCACGCGTTCGAAGAAAAACGAGAAAAGAAAGCGCTCAAGGTCATGACGCGCGCTGACGAAGGGGCGCATCGTCTTGACCCCTTGTCATACCCCTCCCTGCGTAGCCTTCAGTGCGCTCGCTGGCACGAAAGGAGGGAGAAAGCGCTTGAAGCGTGCGACAAATACCTGTAACTCCGCTCGTACTTGACGGATTCTCAAAGTTTTTTTTCGGAACGCGATTCGTGAAGCGTCATGCACTAGTAGTAAGACTATTCAATTATAACTCAGAAAAGTGTTGCAGGGCCCCTTTAGGTAGACTAGTTGCATAATATGTTAGGCTCGCAGATAATCTAGCTTGTAAGCCTAGACCCGGCAAACATTTTGACCAGGAACAATGCTTTGCTGACAATGCCTCAATTCATCATTTTTCTTGCATACCTTCAAAATTAAGGAGGCAGTGAAGAAGAGAAAATATCAAGACGAACACTTACAAATTTTTAAGTACAAGTACCTCAGCAGCACTACCACTAATAGTACTGTAATAACACCTCTACATGACATTACACTTTCTTTGGAAACAAAATGCAAGAAAGTAAAAGTACTGTGACACAAACAAATGAGCAAAGAATAGAATTTAGTAGGCCCACCTATCCATTCCATTAGTGTGGCAATGACTGTGCTTGTGCAGACAAGCTTCACAGATATTCATGACAAGAGTCCATCCTCATCACCCAAGAAACACCATCAATCAATGAGAAGCTCATTCTGTCATTTCCTAATAGATATTTCATCTGCTTGAGAACCTGGTAAAGTCAGTGCCCCTTTCCTGTTGCAGGCTCCCCCTTCAAGAATCTCGAAACTCAAAGCAAAGCTTGGTGTGCGACTCACCTGCCGTGCAAGCGATTTTTTTAACTTGCTGCATTCTAGTCGTGATCACTTCATCCCACTTGGCTAGTTCTTCGTCAATCTTCAAAGAAAGTAACAGCAAACGACTATGCATGTTAGCATTAAACAATAAAACCACACACAAAGCACTGGTTTCTTGCCATTTCATAACTGTATAGGAATATTATTTTTGCCAAGTAGTATTCCTGTCAGGTACTTCCAAGTTACAATATTATCAACTAAAATCACACTATTTACACCACAATAATGACCAATTGGTTGAAAGACATACAATCTTTTACAGAAATAAGATGAGAAGTGTTCAGTGTGTTCAATGAAGCAGTAAGACAAGAGCCAATGTGCGCAGCAATTTTTGTTCCCCATGTCTAGCATTTGTGAATTAAACAGCTCAACTAAATGGCTTCGGGTGACCAAGCTCATCATGGTAATTACTGTATGCAACAGTCTTTAGAATGAAAAAGTGTGTGCCGTATGTAAACATGCTGAACCCAGCTTTTGAACATTCGTGTTCCAAAGATCAGCACAAAAGAGCACACTGACCCAATCGTGTCACATAATTATTGTTGGTGTTTCACATCCCTAAACCATGATATGATTATGAAGAGGACAGTAGTGGAGGGCTCTAGAAATTTCGACCACCTGGAGTTCTTTAACACGCACCTAAATCTAAGCACAAGGGCCTCAAGTATCCTCCATCGAATTGCGGCCACCATGGCCGGGATTTGATACCGATACCTTCGAGTCAGCATCATAACCACTAGCCCACAGCAGCGGGTGCCCCGATCGTTTTTCTTCCCCAATTTGATACACCAGCATTTACAAGTGCCAGGAAAAATAACTTGAAAGCTCCCAAACTACCACTAGCCTCTTCTGACATAACAATGCAGTTTGCCTTCCCTGTATGTTACTGCGATTTACTTGAATCGGATGAGATAAAAATGCGATATGGCACATTAGTTGTTACACTGGTGTAAACACTGTGAACATGGGGTGAGCCTCAGTATGCTTTGTCATTTTTCTCTCAAGCACTGGGACAATGACAGTGCTTCATGGGAAACATCAGGGAACTTTAGTACAGCAGTATTTGTGATGCAGGAGTGCCCCACTTAGATGAAGCCCACATTATCAGACAGCTTATTATTTTTACACATCAGCTTGTGGGCTGTCTGTAGCAACAGCCATAAATTCAGTTAGATTATTTATGTTTTACTTCACTATGTTAAATGCCACTTTATAAGAAAATGATATCTTGGAGTTGAAACAAAGGACACATAATGTTGTGCCGTGCTAACATGGGCTCATACTTCCGTTTCTATGCATCGGGCCAGGGCAGCAGGCTCGTTCAGGGTTGCCAGGTTTGGCTACATGGTGCCAATTTGGCTACTTTTTTAGGCCAATAGTGGCAAAAAAAAGAAGGTCTTGGCTACATAGCTACTTTTTGGTTAGTCTTCGTTCCCTCAGCTCGAGCCAAATTATCAATATATGGTGATGTTAGTTAATTTGATTTTTAAATGGCGCAAAAGCAGCTGAGGCTATGCTGCGCCAGACACAAGGTGATAGGTAATGAACGGTGAAATGATGTCGTTTACAGCTTATTTAAAAAGTCACATTCTTTTTAAAAAGTTCTGCACAGAAGACAAGGGTACAAGGGGATCATCTCCAAGAAGTAGAGCAGGGTGAAAAGGCGTTTGTTGTTTGTATAGTTGGCCGAAATATTTTCGTCCGTACGTTTCAATGTGGGGACATGTGATGAGTATGTGTATAACTGTCAATGGTTCTTGACATTTTTCACATGTTGGTTGTTGTTCATTTGTAAGCAAAAAGTTGTGGGTCAGGTGTGTGTGCCCAATACGGAGTCGGGATAATATGACCTCAACAAACCGTTCCTGGTGACGACACGTCTTCCATTCTCCAAGTACGGGCTTTATTAGATGGAGCTTATTATTTGTGCATGAGTCCCACTGTTGCTGCCATTTAGCTAACAATGTTGTACGAATGGTTCGCTGGCTGTCTTTAAGGGGAA
Source organism: Rhipicephalus appendiculatus (assembly GCA_030522465.1). NCBI lineage: Eukaryota > Metazoa > Arthropoda > Arachnida > Ixodida > Ixodidae > Rhipicephalus > Rhipicephalus appendiculatus. Next base: position 18,029 of record JALIZH010015114.1, read on the forward strand.
TTTTTATTTTTGTTAGTGTGTCGTGTGCTGCCAAAAAGCATATTTATCAGCTTTTTCATTGCCAGGTATCCCGACATGGCTTGGGATCCAGCAGAAACGAATAGAAATAGCCTCCCTATTTATGACTATTAGATTTAAGATGTCTCCAACTAAGGCTTGGCACTCCGATTTCAGGTGTAGAGCTTTCAGTGCACTTAGAGAGTCGGTGTAAATTATCACTTTCTTGTGTTCGCCAGCGGTGATATATCGAACCTCTTCATACAAGGCATAGACTTCAGCTGTGAAAATGGATATGCATTAGGTAGCCTGATACTGATAGTGGAGTCCTCTGTTACGGTCCCTATACCTACATGATTTTCTGTCTTCGAGCCATCTGTGTAATATTCAGCTCAAGCCAAATTATCAACATATGGTGATGTGGCAGCCACTGGTGTTCCGAGTATAGGGTGTCAGAACATGGCGGGTAAGGTGTGTTTCCAGGTCCCAACATTTAATTTAGCACTTTCAGTACACAAAACCAAGGGTTTTTGGATACGTGGCTTCGACTCGGGAAAAACTGTTGTGTAGAGCCTCAGTTTGCAGACCACCTATGCGTGAACGTGACTTTAACTGGTGATTTGAAGTGAACAGGACAATCGAGAGCGCTCTGCACTCATCAACATTTATCGGATGTCCATAGAACAGCTTGTGCCATTTCTTAGGACTAAGTACGGACTGTGACTCGAGAATACTGACTGATTGGATTTGTCATCATGCAAGAAACTATTACAGAAATCACAACCCCTCATGCTTCAATACCAGCCCCAGTGACTTTTAGCACAATCATAGAGTACTGATTTTTAATGCAGCCACAATTAAAGCAAGAGGCATGATGAGAGTAATTTTTGCAACAGCTCAAGAAACTTCGTCATCCTGCAACGAAATGATTGCCAAAGTCAACAATTCTTGCTTGAATGCCTTGATGCTGTACTTATCTACATTTTGGTCAAGAGGCTTTTGCATTTAGTCATTTAACTAAAAACGTTGCATTTGGCACACACGTGTGGGTAGTTTTGGCTACTCTTACTGCTGTTGGCACAAGTTGGCTACAAATTTTTGGCTAGTTTTCCAATTTGTTCGCAATTTCTGACATGGCAACCCTGGGCTTTCGACCCAGGTAGAGGGCCAAGGTTGGACTAAGAAAGGGGGGCCCATGCACAGGTCCACTTCAAATTCTAGATTTAATCCAGCAGCATACTGCATTTCTTTTTTCTTTTTAAAATCAAAATTACATTCTGGAATTCGGTGTGCCAAAACCACAATATGATTATGAGGGGCAGACTCAAAGTTAATCTTGATCACCTCGAGCTTTTGAAGATGCACCTAATGCACATAACCTAGGTACACATAGGCACTTTTGCATTTCACCCCTCTTGAAATGCGGCTGCCATGGCCGAGTACTGAGCCTGTGCTCAGTAGTGCTACACCTTAGCCCTGCTAAGACACCATGGCAGGTTTTTTTCTGTTTTTGTTGCAATAGCACTGCATGTATAAAGAAATATGAGTCATTATTTCTTTTGGAAGAGTTCGATATAATAAATGGGTGTGCTATGGTTGACTTTTTCCCTTTCCATAATTTTGTTTCCTTTCACTTTATTTTAGATCAGACTCCTGAGCAAACAGCCCTCACTCTAATTTCTTGATAATGCTATTCATGTTTTTTGTACGATTTCGTATGACTACATTGATCTTTGTGTGGTGTTGACTATCTGCCATGTGATATTTTTTTGTTCTTTAAAGTGGCTGCCCAGTGATTATGAAAATGACATTATAACTATAGTGGTGGTCACAAGAAAACTAATTTCAAGCTTCTGATCACAAGTCTCAGAAAAGTGAGTCAGCTGTGGATCACGGTGATCTACTGATACACATTGGAAGCACGCACCATCTTCAGCATTGTAGGAGGCCAATCTTGCGGTATTGCACTGCAATGGAGAAAGGATAACTGTGATGCAAACACTACACAAAAAGTCATGATGCAGCTGATCTAAAGGCATTTTCAATACACATGCAAACTCACAGGATGTATAGTTTAAAGCGACTGGCCTGTCAGGAAATCTTCAAAAAGTGCCGACAAAGGAACATGGAGGATGCAACAGACAAGATCAAATAGCCAAGATTAAGCAGTTGCATAGCTTGTGCCATTTAAGAAGTGGTACACAAGTTTTTTTTCCTGGTTAAGGGTTTACGGCAAATTTGCTGCTAGTCTACTATAAATCTGTTACACTTGTGACATGGGCACTAGCACATTTTTAAAACTCCCTCAATGTAGAACTCTAATAAAAAGTTTGACAGCAATGGAGTTGTGGCTATGTCACACAGCACTTTTATGAGCTTTGAAAAAAAAGTTTCTAAGGGTACATAAGGCGATGCTGTGCATACTTTTCTATGCAAGATGTCACATCTAATCACTCCAAACACAATATCATACATATTGCTATAAATCTCACAAATTATTCAAATGAAAACAACGAAGATTGTTTTAGTTCTAATCACAGGAAACATGTCCCTCAAAGCATGTTGGCAGCAGTGTTGACAGGAATGGTGGTAACTCTTAACTATCACTTTGCATGATAGTTGGCAAACACATTGCAAGTTTACAGTTTGTTTGAAATTGCACTACTACCTCAATCATATTGTCTTTGTGAGTAGAAATCATGTGTAAGGTATGACAGTCATGTCATATTCGCAAGTTAATGCACTCCAGCCAATGGGTATAAAGGTTTGAAAGGGGGCTCTTGAATCCAACTCCGATATGGTAGATACGCAGCAGTGGCGTAGCCAATGGGGGGGGTTTGGGGGGGTTCAAACGCCCCCCCGAAATTTTTCAGTTTTGCTTGCGTATATATGCACGCACACATACAAACGCACGCACGAACATACATAAAGTATGGTTGAACCCCCCCCCCCCCCGAAAAAATTTCTGGCTACGCTACTGATACACAGTGAAAATCAGTGAGACTTAAAGGAGCCCTGACATCAAATTTACGCATGTGGATTTTTTTGCATCCGCGAGTAGCTATCGACCCCCCAAGTAACGATTCTCGACTCAAAATGCAGCGGAGGGACGAATAAGTACCAGTAATGTTGATAAATATATCCGGTATCGAACGCGATTCAAAACGGGAGGAAAACCCGCCAAATTGTAGTGCTGGTAGCGCTACCTCGCGGCCACGTCGGGGCCGCTCCCCAGCTGATCCTGCTGCCACAAAAAAAGGTGACGTCACGTCCAGCTGACATCGCTGACATTTCGTCTGCTAGGAGCGGCAGGCTCGCGATCCTGCGTTAAAACCAATATATTTATCAACCTCGGCCGTACTGCCGGAGCACAGGAACACCAACTACGCACCTCATGTCGCGGACGTTTGGCGAGTGAATCACTGCTTTCAGCTGCAGTAGGGCACACGTATACGGTGGGAATAACCCCGGCCTGGAGACTGGGCCTCGTATCAAACGAGAGACCGAACTGCTTCGCCAACACAGGATTCATCGTGTAGCAGCCCGCGTCAAAGTGAAGCGAGCAAATGCGGCTGCTGTTCACAGGCGTCCAGTCCCTCGGTCCAACGGCGCGCCGAACGAAGTCAACCCACTGGCTGCGTTGAGGTTCGAGGCTCGGAAATGCATGAAAGGACACGCACTTTCCGCTTTTTCCGCGCCTCGACGGGCAGGTTCGCACTACGCAGCGGCTCCCCGACATCCTGGCACGTACTGTGTCGCTCCGAGTGATCGCACTCGCGCACGACAAATCAGTCGATGCGACACGATGTACCGCACGCACAGATCAACACAGCAAGAAGAGCCACTACTGAGACCACGCCGGGCGTCGGCGCCACAATAAACACACTCAGACCGTCGACGTCATTGTTACTAGCGTATCACTAGCGTACGTCATAGGTGTGATTCTATCACGTGTTCTATCACACCTCACACGTTGCACTAGTGTCTATGTCGCAGGGCATCCAGTTTTCCGTTGAGCGTTCATACGCTGTTTGCCAGGTTTGCCCTCGAAATAAAATAACTTCCACGCGACGGACGGCATTCCAAATTTGGCCAAGACGACCTATGCATACCGAACAATCGAATGAAGGACACATCTCGACTTTGAAATGTGATGTCAGTGCTCCTTTAAAGACACAGGGTAGGGCAAAATTAAAAAAAAATCGAAATTTACTTTTTTGCTAGTTTGAAATCCTAAGACCCTTCTTAACAATATCCAGTTCGCCACACATTTCTGTGGGCCTTGATTGAGCCAAAAGAACCAGGTTTTCGAGACCAAATGACGAGAAGCCTAGCCCCTTTTACTCGGATGGTGCACAACCTGAGCATTATGCCTCGTGTTTTTTTTTAATTAAAACTGGTAGTGACCCTGAGCTTAGCAGGTTTTAAAAAACTATTCCGGCTACTTGAAAGTGCATCGTGCAGCTTTTTTTAACACGCATGGCATTTACTAGTCCACTTACCTTGTGTGTGTGAGACGCGCACAGAGACGTGGTTCTGTGCATTTATTTTTAGCTTAGTTGCGCCTTGGTTGATTTTCTTGCGACAGCAAAAGATATTCTCATGTTGAAGAATCAAAGAAACTGTTTAGAAAGCGCAGTATAACTGGAAATCGATAACCTTCGGCTACTCACAAAGAAACGAGACCAGGAGCACTCGTGTGCAAACTTTAGCAAGTAAGCTTTGTCCTCATTACGCGTCACCGCAAGGACAAAATGTTAACTGTAATGACAATGGCTATGCTTTGATCAATGCGGACCTTCTAAAAACCGTGATTATGAGTAACTGTGTCTGCACAGAATGCACAGGAACTGTGGCACTCGTGGAGAACACAATAGATTGTGTTGTTTGGAATGGAAACCCTCAGAACTGCCACCTTTGAAACCAATTCTAACTTTCAAAAAAGGCCTCCATGGCCCGAGTAAACGTTCTCAAGGCTGTTTGGCATATCACCGAGGCGCAACACTGTTATATAGTTGGATGAGATGGACCGCCATCAAGAGTATTGGGCCATTAGAGAGACAAAAGATAGTACAAAACAAGCCAGGGAACCAAGAAAACAAAAAAAGAAGCGAAAAGGTGATTCGAGTGATAGCTATAAGGCAGCTTCCTATTAAATAAATTTTTCAGTACATTTTCTTTTTTGAACAAAACGTGAAACAAAACTAATTTTTTCCTCTTTTACTCTCAATATCTCGAAATCAATGTTTTTGTAACATCTGCCCCATTATCAAAACAACTTGAAAAAACAGAAGGCTGACTTTTTACCGAAGGATCAAAAGGTGGGCTAGTTGGTGATGATAATGATGATGTGTGATGTTCTGTGGCGCAAGGGCCATATGATGGCCAAAGAGCGCCAGGTCATTGGACAAGAGATATGAACAATGATAATGGTAAGTGGCTGTATAAGGGCCCTAAAATTCCTCGCGCTAAGGCGGGTAAAACATAGAAGTATTAACATCATAAAAGTGACGTGAAATGTGATGATGATGATGATATGTGGGTTTTAATGGCGCAAGGGCCATGCTTGGCCAAAGAGCGCCATGGAAAATGATAAGAGTTACAATGATCCGTGCTTTACGATGGTATGTAAGTGATGTGAACTATGATAATGTTACGTGGCTGTATAGGGGCCTAAAATTCCGCGCCCTGAGGCGGGTAAAACATAAAAGTTAGTTAGTTAGTTAGTTAATTTGGTTTTTTATGGCGCAAAAGCAGCTGAGGCTATGCTGCGCCAGACACAAGACGTTAAGCAAAGGACACTGAAATGATGAACGTTTAAAGCTGATTTAACAAATTACATTCTTTCAGAAAGTTTAGCACGTCAGCCAGGGGTACTATAGGGTCATCTCCTAGTAACAAAGCAGGGTGTAAAGGTACGTGTTGTTTGTATAGTTTGCTGAAATGTTTTTGTCTCTGTGTTTCAATGTTGGGACATGTGATTAGGATGTGCATAAGTGTTAGCGGTTCTTGGCATTTTTCACACGTTGGTTGTTCTTCCTTTGCGAGTAAGAAGTTGTGTGTCAAGTGGGTGTGCCCAATGCGGAGTCGACATAACACAACTTCGATAAACCGTTCTTGGTGACGGCTGTTCTTCCATTCACCCAGTTTCGGCTTCACGAGATGGAGCTTATTGCTCGTGCACAAGTCCCAGTGTTGTTGCCATTTTGCTAACAGCGCTAGACGGATTGTTCTCTGGCTGTCTCTTAAGGGAACTTTTATTTTTGTAAGTGTTTTGTGAACTGCTAAAAAGGCGCACTCATCTGCTTTTTCGTTGCCAGGTATCCCAACATGACTTGGGACCCAGCAGAAACGTATAGAAGTTACCCCGCTATTTAAAAGTACCATGTTTAAAATGTCACCAACTAATGGCTCGCACTCGGATTTGATATGTAGAGCTTTAAGTGCGCTTAAGGAATCTGTGTATACGATCGCTTTCTTGTGTTTACCAGCGATGATTTTTCGAACAGCTTCATATAAAGCGTAAACTTCTGCTGTAAAAATAGAGATAAAATGAGGTACTCTCACACTAACTGCGCTTTCCCCTGTCACGATTCCTATGCCCACATGTTTTTTTGTTTTCGATCCATCTGTGTAAAATTCAGTGTAATCTCGATATTTGTCTTGAAGTGCACGGAATTCCTGAATTAAATGTTCTGGTGGGGTGGATTTTTTGCTTAGATGGCTTAAAGATATGTCGCAAAGCTGCGCAAGATCCAGCCATGGCGGTAGTCTCGGTGGTTTTATGGTGACATCAAGTGCTTCTTCAGAGATGACATACGTCCGGCAGTATTCCTCGAAACGCAGGACGAGCGGCTTGATTAAGTTCGGTTTGTTAAGGTAGTGTAAGCGTGAACTACACTTTGTGACAATGTCGTAGCAGATGTGTTGTGGTGATGACCTTATTCTCAAGACGTATGACAGAGTTAGTGATGCTCTTCGGTGACACAAAGGAGGTTCGTTACATTCCACATATAAGCTCTCCACTGGCGATGTTCTGTAAGCACCACTGGATAGACGTAGGCCGAGATTGTGCACAGGGTCAAGACGCCGAATGTAAGACTCCCGTGCCGAGCCGTATACGACACAACCATAATCTAAAATACTGCGCACGATGGAACGGTAGATGCGCAGCAGGCAGAGTCGATCGGAACCCCAATGCTTATGGGATAACACCTTCAAAAGGTTCAGTGCTCTATTTGCCTTAACTTTTAGTGCGTTTATGTGGGACAGGAAGTTGAGTTTTCTGTCAAATGTAACTCCTAAGAATTTGTATTCTTGCGTTACCGGCATTTCAGTGTTGTTTAGTTTAAGAGCAGGGTCAGGGTACACTCCACGTTTTTGCGTAAAGAGAACGGCGGTAGTTTTTTGTGCCGAAAAACGAAAACCATTTTGGTCAGCCCATTTCGTAAGCTTATTGACTGTTATTTGCAGTTGCCTTTCACAGGATGATAGGCTGGAGGCCCGACAGGCGATCTGAAGATCGTCAACATAGACGGAGTGCATGACTGTGGGAGGTATGACGTTGTTGATGGAGTTCATTTTGACTATGAAGAGTGTTGTGCTCAAAATGCAACCTTGCGGTACACCGTTTTCTTGGACAAATCGTCGTGAAAGCACTGTGCCGAGACGTACTTGAAATGTTCTGTTCGATAAGAAATCGTATAAACAGTTAAGAATTCTTCCGCGAATCCCCAAGTCAGCAAGGTCTCTAAGAATTCCATGTCGCCAGGTTGTATCATATGCTTTCTCTAAGTCAAAGAAGACCGCGAGACAGTGCTGCTTGTGTAGAAATGCACCTCGTATTTCCTGTTCCAATCTAACGAGATGGTCGGTGGTGGAACAGCCCTTTTTTGTATCCGCACTGGTGTATGTCTATTAGGTGCTCTGATTCGAGAATGAAAGTGAGTCTAATGTTTATAATGCTTTCGTATGTTTTTGCGAGACAACTTGTTAATGCTATGGGCCTATAGCTGCTCGGGGATGTTGGAGATTTACCAGGCTTTAGAAACGGTATGACTATTGCGTTTTTCCAACATTCTGGCATCATACCAGTTTCCCATATTTTGTTAAAAAATCGGAGCAGTACCTCCGTCGATGCTTGGGATAGATGGGCCAGCATTGTGTAGTGTACACGGTCGGGACCTGTTGCCGTTTTTTTACCGGCCGAGAGTATTCTGTTTAATTCGTGAAGTGTGAGTGGCTGGTTATAATATTCATTTGAAGCACTCGTAGTGGGCAGGCTCTGTTTTTCAGCGGATTCTTTGTATTTAAGGAAAGTGTTTGTGTAATTCGCTGATGATGATACATTATAGAAATGTTCACCTAATAGGTTGGCCTGGTCTTGTAGTGTTGTTTGTGTGCCTGGGTTTGTAAACAGTGGTATTGCGTATGATAAGTACTCTCCTCTAAACTTCCTCACCTGATCCCAGATATGTTTGGATGTCGCCGAACTATTAATGGATGATATGTATTTTTGCCATGAGCTCTTTTCTGCTTGCCTTCGGATGAATCGCGCTTTGGCTTTTGCCTGCTTAAAGCTTACGAGGTTGCTGTATGTAGGGTACCTTCGTAAGGTTCCCCAGGCCTTGTTTTGCTGTTTTTTAGCTTCGGTGCATTCTTCGGTCCACCAAGGATTTAATTTTTTGCGCACAACACCGGACGATTGCGGTATCGCTTTTTCTGCCGCTGAAATTATAACCTGCGTTAACATTTCGTTAAGCTCCTCAACGGAAAGTTCCGGTGAGAAAACCGCTTCAAGCTTTGCGTTCTGAGTAAAAAGTGGCCAGTTCGCGAGTTGCAATTTCCATCGGCGTGGTTTGGTCGCAAATGTTTCGTAGGACGGTACGAGTTTGATTATGGCGGGCTGATGGTCACTGCCATATGATGTGTCGAGGACTTCCCATTTAAGTTCGCTAAAAAGACTTGGTGAGCAGAAAGCGAGATCTAAACAACTAAAAGTGCGTGAGGTTGGTGAAAAATAAGTAAAAGCACCCGAGTTTAAAAGGCAGATATCATTTGACAAAACAAAATCTTCAACTGTCTCTCCTCTTCGATCAGTTTTGTCGCTACCCCAAAGAGTAGAGTGGGCATTAAAATCTCCAACTAAAATAAATGGGCTTGGTAATTGTTCTGCTAGATCTTTTAGTTGTCTAGCAGTCATTTGCGCGTGGGGAGGAATATAAAGTGAACAGATGGTGATCGTTTTATGGGATAAAATGGTGACGGCTACGGCCTCGAGAGGTGTGTTTAGTTTTACTTCACGAGTAGGAGTGCCGCCCTGAACGGCAATAGCTACTCCTCCCGAAAGACGGCTACAACATTCACGGTCCTTTCGGGCAACTGTAAAACCCTTGAGGACTTGTTTATGTTTTGCTCCTAGGTTAGTTTCTTGAAGACAGAATGCTATTGGTGAGACCTTGTTTATGATGTCCTTTATGTCACCTAAATTATGTAGTAGCCCTCTGCAATTCCAGTGTACGATAAAAGCCATTTTAAGTTAAAAATGAGCAAATTGTCCAGGTAAAATATTTCGTGATTTATAAATAGTAGGTGACATGTTGGATCACTAAACTTCATACAAGATCGATAACCATTTAGGTTATCGCTTTTTGCTGAACAAAGTTATAGGGATCTTGTCTTTTTTGGCGCGCTCCAGAGAGCGCTTGTCCTTCGGTGTTGTTGACACCGAGGTTTTCGTGTCGACCTCCATTGCCTTCTCGGAGGCGCTGGAGGATCGAGAGCGTGGCACAGAGACCTGGGTCTCTGGCCTTTGCTTCTCCTTCGGTGTTGTTGACACCGAGGTTTTCGCTTCGCCCTCCATTGCCTTCTCGGAGGCGCTGGAGGATCGAGAGCGTGGCACAGAGAGCTGGGTCTCTGGCCTTGGCGTTCTGTTGAGTTTAGGGCCCAGCGGGACCGGAGTCTGCTGGCCCTTTGAAGTGGACGGAGCAGCAGAAGCTGCTACCGTCAAGGGGGGCGGGGAGAAGTCACTACCGGACCACTGTGTGTGGAACCGGAGGACGTCTGAGGCCTCTGTGACGCTGCCCCCGCCTGCGTCACATCGGCATAGCTTCGCCTAGGAAGGTGAGAGAGTCGCTTTCGTGCTTCGAAGAACGAGATTTTTTCTTTTACAGTTAGGGCAATGATTTCCTTTTCTTTTTTCCAGCATGCGCAGGAGCGCGAATATGCTGGATGTTCTCCGTTGCAGTTTACACAATGTGGTGTAGATGTGCAATTTTCAGTAGAATGGTCATTGGCGCTGCATTTTGCGCACGTTTGTTTGCCTCTGCACGAGTGTGAAGCGTGTCCAAATCTCTGGCACTTGAAACATCGTCTGGGGTTCGGTATATAGGGTCTTACATTTACTTTGAGGTAGCCTGCATCGAGAGATGTAGGCATTTCACTTGTTCCGAATGTGAGGATTATGTGTTTTGTGGGAATTTCTTGATCATTTCTGCGGATTACTATTCTCTGAACTTTGGTTACGTTTTGTTCCTGAAAACCCTCCAAGAGTTCCTCGTCACTCAATCCAATGAAATCGTCCTCAGATATCACTCCTCTACTTGTGTTTAGTGACCTGTGGGCTGAAACTGTAACGTTTGTGTCCCCGATACTTGTGAGTTCTTGCAATTTTTGGACTTGATCTTTTTCTTTGAGTTCGAGGAGGAGATCCCCACTAGACATTTTGGAGGCTTTGAAATTCGGACCGATTTTTCCTTCAGGCACCTGGCCACAAGGAATGGGGATAGTTTTCTCATGGGACTTGTTTCACTGTGCATCACGTGGTATTTCGGAAAACTTGGTGCATTGATTTGTAGTGAGAATTCGAAGGTTGCTTCGGTGCGGTTCCTCTTGTGAGGCCGATCAAAAACAAAGGACGCTTGGGATGCCATAGGAAGAAATATTTATGTTCGGCAACAGCGCCAACCGCCCACCAGGGAGCCCTACAAGGGGGCGCGACAAACTTTGAAGAAAGTATGCACGACGCCAGTCGTACGCCGCCACTATAACCCTAATATGGTTTCTCCAAGGTTGGATTGCCACACACGGTTAACCCTTGCCGCCATGAAAATTGGAAGTAAACGGAAGAGAGGAGAGGACAGAAAAGATTCAAAGAGAGAGAAAGACGAAGATGTGGAAGAGGAGAGACAGGAAAAGGCGACTGCCGATTTCCCCTGGGTGGGTCAGCCCAGGGGTGCCGTCTACGTGAAGCCGGGGCCAAAGGGGTGTGTTGCCTCAGCCGGGGGGGGCCTTAAAGGTCCAAACACCCGGCGTCGGCTCAACCCCCAGGATCCCCTTTTCCCCGGACACGGCGAAGCCACGCACGGCGAGACGTGGGAGGAGGTCTAAACCCCCCCGTTAGCTCGGGTCCGTGGTGTCGCCACACACCAAACGCCTGCCTGCGCAGACGCCCCTGCGGGGAAACATAAAAGTATTAAAATCATGGGGGTGACGTGAAATGTGTAACCGCAAACGAATGGCAATGTTCGTGGTGGTAGAACTGGTGGCCAGTGGTGGCCAACTGGTGGCCAGTTTCCAAGTTTCGGCTTGATACCATGTAGTTTGTTATATATTTGCCTATCGCACGAACGTTGCCAATATGTCCTGAGCTTCTGTTTTAGGAAGTGTTTCAAGTCAAGTACAGGGATAGCTATGGATGCGTTGGCTGCAGCGTTGTCGTGGGCGGATGCAGCTAGTTGGTCTGCCAACATGTTTCCACTGATCTCGCGGTGCCCTGGCACCCAGCACACCACAACATGTTGTTTGAGTGCGTAGGTCGTGCATAAAAGAGAGTAAAGCGATATAAGGACAGGGTTTTTATGTTTTTTCAGAGTTTTTAAATCTGTTACTACACTCAGAGAATCCGTGTATATAACCGCGCGTTGTAGTTTTAATTCTTTCATATGCTCGACGGCCACAAATATCGCATGAGCTTCTGCGGTGAAAATGCTCGTTTGGGAGTGCAGAATTCCGTAATCTGAAAGGGATGGGCCAACAGCTGCATAGGACACACTAGTGTGAGTCTTTGAAGCATCTGTATAGAATTCCGGGCAAGTGTATTTGTGTTGCAGTTCCAGGAAGTGCGTGCGGATATGTGCAGCAGGTGCGTGCTTACTAACTTCCACGAAAGATACATCGCAATCTATAAGATGCTACTGTCACGGCGGGAGATGTGCAGCAGGAGCCATTAGACAGTTTTCAATAAGCGGCACTCCAGTTTCCTCAGCTAGACCTCTCACACGAAGTGAGTAGGGTCGTCTCACCGAGGGACGGTTGTCAAAAAGGACAGAGCTAGAGAGATCATTAATTGTGGAGTGTGTGGGGTGTTCCTTGTCTGCGTTCACTTTCAGATAATATAAAAGGACATATAAGATCTCTGAAGGTGGAGCGACCACTCGTTCGACTCTGCATAGAGGCTCTCCACGGGGCTTGTGCGAAATGCACCCGTAGAAAGGCGAATGCCGAGATGATGGACAGGATCCAGAATCTTCAGTGCGCTCGGTGTGGCAGACTGATAGACTATGGCCCCGTAGTCTAATCGTGTGCGTATGAGACTTTTGTTGAGATTTAGAAGACATTTTCTTTCACTGCCCCATGTTGTATGTGACAGGACCTTCGAGATATTTATTGTTTTCATACACTTGTTTCTAAGATATTTGATGTGTGATATGAAGGTTAACTTTGTGTCTAATATTAGGCCCAAAAATTTATACTCCGTTTTGAGAGATAGCCGTTGACCCTGTAAGGTCTACGTTAGAGTTGGGATGCAAACCTCTCTTTCTCGAGAAAAGGACACATGTACTTTTTTGAGGATTAAGGCTGAAGCCATTATCCTCAGCCCATTTGGCCACCTTGTTTAAACCAAGCTGTACTTGTCGCTCACAGGTAGCCAGATTGCACGATTTAAATCCCATCTGCACGTCATCGACATACGTGCAGGAAACCATATTGCGTGGTATGTACAGACGCAGAGAATTCATTTTAACAATAAAAAGTGTGCAGCTAAGGACACCACCTTGTGGCACTCCTGTTTCTTGGACAAATGTTCGTGATAGCACATTTCCCACTCGGACACGGAATGTGCGATCGGACAAGTAACTCTCTATTATACTGAACATTCTACCTCGTACACCTAAATGAAAGAGATCTCTCAATATTCCGAACCGCCACGTTGTGTCGTACGCCTTCTCCATATCGACGAACACAGAAAGGAAAAATTGCTTATGCACGAATGCGTCACGAATTTGTGCCTCGATACGGACAAGGTGGTCTGTGGTGGATCGGCCCTCTCGAAAACCACACTGGTGTGGGTCAAGCAGATCGTTTGATTCCAGGAAATGTATTAGCCGGTGGTTTATCATTTTTTCGAAGAGCTTACACAGGCTACTCGTTAGCGCGATAGGCCTGTAACTTGTGACAGAGGATGGATCCTTGCCCTGTTTCAGAACAGGGATCACAATAGCCTCTTTCCAGCAAGCAGGGATCTCACCGGAAACCCATATGGCATTGTACAAGGAGAGTAGTGTATTTTGTGTTTCCTGGGATGAGTTTTCAACATATCGTATAGAATTCGATCGGAGCCTGGAGCAGATTTATTGCAACAGTTCAGTGCTGCTTGTAGCTCTGCTATACGGAATGGTTCATTGTACGCCTCATTATTTGTAGATACTCTATCTAACCTTTGTCGTTCCAGTCTCGTTTTCTACCTTTGGAAGGTGTCTGAATACTGTGTCGAGCTGGATACAAATTCAAAATGTGCTCCCAGAGAGTCAGCTTGGTCTTCCAGGCTTTCCCCCTGGGTGTCTACTAAGGGTGCGGAGTAGGTTGGTTGACCTTTTATTTTCCTCACGCTCTTCCACACCTTAGCCTCATCTCTATAAGAGTTCACACCCGATATGAACTTTTGCCACCTGTCCCGTCTAGCCTGCCGGCGCGTCCTTCGTCCTTGCGATTTCACCTGTTTAAAATTGACGAGGTTTTCTGCTGTGGGCGAATCGCGCAGAAGCACCCACGCTTTATTTTGTTTCCTCCGTGCCTGGCGGCAGTCGTTGTTCCACCAGGGGACACGGCGTTTACTTGTGGCGCTAGTTTGTGGTATAGATTTAGTAGCCGCGTTGATAATAAAAGCAGTAAAATACTCGACAGCAGCGTCAATACTAAAAGAAGACAAGTCCGCCCACGAGATTTAGTGAGGTTGTGGAAATCCTCCCAGTTCGCTCTGTCAACCTTCCACACAGGAACCTGAGGTGGACATTCATTTTGATGTGTTTTGAGAAGTATTGGGAAGTGGTCACTCCCATAGGGGTTTTTAACCACTTCCCAGTTAAAATCGACTAAAATGGGTGGTGAGATGATGCTAAGATCGATGGAGGAGTATGTGTTATTTGCGAGGCTAAGAAACGTGGGTTCTTTTGTTTAGGAGGCATGCACCTGTGGAAAAGATGAAATTCTCAATGAGCCGGCCTCGCGCGTCGATGCGAGAGTCGCGCCACAGGCTGCTGTGCGCATTAAAATCGCCGAGAACGAGGCAAGGCTCGGGCAACTCGTCAATAAAAGAGTGGAATTCGTGTTTGTGTAGCTGGTAGTGTGGGGGTATCTATATTGAGCATATCGTAATGAGTTTTTTTGCAGTTATAGCTCTCACGGCCACTGCCTCCAGTGCCGTTTGGAGTGAAAAGTGCTGGCATGCTACGTTTCTATCGACTATGATTGCAACACCGCCCGATGATGCGAGGGCATCCTGGCGGTCTTTGCGAAAAACGACATACTGGCGTAGGAAATTTGTGTGTTTAGGGTTTAAGTGAGTCTCCTGTACACACAGCACCTTTGGACGAAATTTTATAAGGAGCTCTTGTATGTCGTCGAGATTGTGTAACAGTCCTCTAGCGTTCCACTGTAATATGTTGTCCATTTTGAATGTGTGTGTGTGTGCTGTGTGTAGAAAAGAGACAGGTGATTTATATTACAGAGCCTTTGTCAGGCCCTGTAACAGGCGTTTTGTCTTTTTTTGGAGCGGTCGAGAGCATCTCGCCGCTCCTTAGGCGCAGGCTGCGCCGGTGGGCTGGATGTGTCCATCGCGTCTGCCGAGGCGATGGACAGTCGCTCTACCGAGCGGGGTTTCCGAAGGGTAGGCTTCGTCGCGCTGGACGAAGCCTTCGACCCCACCGGGCCAGAGGTCGTGGGGACCTCTTTGGCTTGTGTGCTGCCCTGGCTGCTGCCAGGGTTCGCAGGGGCCTTTGGTGGGGCCGATTTTGGGGAGGGTGGGGCAGCCGAGGCTGCTCCCACCTTGGGCGCGGGTGGCGTTTGCCTCGGCACGCTAGGCGTGGTCCGGGGCATCGCCGGAGGCCGTAGTGGTGCTGACCCCCCTCGCACCACTTCGGCGTACGTGTTCCCTGCAAAATGCGGAGAAACACGCTGTCTAGCTTCACGAAAGCTGATGTTGAGCTTGATCTTCGTAGTTATTATTTCTTTTTCCCTCTTCCAGGCCACACAGGACCTGGAATATGCCGGATGGTCACCATCACAGTTGGCACAGTGAACCTGGGAATTGCATTCATCGTCAGCAGAGTGTCCTGTGGTGCCGCACTTCGCGCAGGTAAGTTGTCCTCGGCAGCTCTGGGAGCCATGCCCAAACCGCTGGCACTTAAAGCAACGCCGCGGGTTGGGAATGTATGGTCTCACGGGCAGTTTCATATAGCCTGTTACTATTTCAGAGGGAAGTGATGTAGAACCAAAAGTAAGTATTATATGTTTCGTGGAGATTTCTTTGTTGTCCCTTCTTATCGTTATACGTTGCACTTGGATGACGTTCTCGTCTTTCCATCCTGTCAAAAGTTCTTCATCGGTCAGATCCATGAGGTCGCCATCGGACACGACACCCTTCACGGTATTCAGTGTTCGGTGTGGTGTGATGGTAATGGGCTGATCGCCAAATGCTGTAAGGTTGCGCAGTCTCTGATATTGTGTGTGGTCCTTGAGTTCGAGCAGGAGGTCACCACTGGCGGTCTTGTTGGCTTTGTAGCCCGCGCCTAGTGTTTCGATAAGACATTTCGATACAAGAAACAGTGATATGTTTCTGGCCTTCTTTTCTGTGTTGTCGCAGTGAATGATGTGGTAGTTGGGGAAGTTGTCTTTCTTGGTGGGCAGAAGTTCGAAGATAGCATCGGTGCGCCACCTCTTGGAGGGGCGATCGGTTCGGAAGGGGGGTAGGTGATCCCATGAATAGTGTTGTTTATTCGGCAGCCATGCCAGCCGCCCACCTCCGAGCCCAACGAGGGGGACGCTACGAGACGCGGGAGGAAACGTAGAGCCAGCTGTACATGGCTGCTATAACCTAATATGTCTACCCAAGGTTGGATATCGACACCAGGTTAACCCTTGCCGCCCAGGAATATGGAAGTAAAAAGAAGTGAGGAGAATACAGGACAGATCGAAAGTGAGAGAGAGAGACGAAGATGAGGGGAGAGAGAGACAGGAAAAGGCGAGCTGCCGATTTCCCCTGGGTGGGTCAGCCCAGGGGGTGCCGTCTACGTGAAGCCGCGGCCAAAGGGGCGTGTTGCCTTTGCCGGGGGGCCTTAAAGGTCCACTCACCCGGCGTCGGCTCAACCCCCCAGGATCCCCCTTTTCCCCGGACACGGCTACGCCACGCACGGCTAAGCGTGGGAGGAGGTCGAAACCCCCCCCGTTAGCTCGGGTCCGTGGTGTCGCCAAACACCAAACGCCTGCTTGCGCAGACGCCCCTGCGGGGGTCGGAATAGTGGGACGAGCTGGAGACCTCTTCGAAGTAGGGGCCTAGGAAGTTCGCCTGGTTTTCCAAGCTGTCGCCTTGTGTGTTTACGAGAGGGAGTGAATGTGTTTCTCTTCATACTACCCTACTAACCATGTTCCAGACTTTCCCCTCATGTGTATATGAATTGATGCCTGATAAGAACTTTTGCCAACTTTCTCTCCTGGCTTGCCGGCGCGTTCTCCTGCCTTGGGACTATGTTTTTAAAGTTTGTAAGGTTTTCCGCTGTCGGAGAGTCCCGAAGCAGCTTCCATGCTTTATTTTCCTTCCTGCGCGCATTTCGACATTCAGTGTTCCACCATGGGACACGTCGTTTGCCCGGCTTTCCAGATGTTTGCAGGATGCATTTAATTGCAGCGTCAGTCAGAACAGCTGTAAAGAACTGTACAGCTGCATCTATGCCTAAACCAGATAGGTCGGTCCATTTAAGTCTAGTAATCTTGTAAAACTGTTTCCAATCAGCTTTGTCTGTGAGCCATTTAGGAACCTGTGGAGGACATTCATTTGATATTGGTGTGCTCAGAACTACAGGAAAATGGTCACTTCCAAAAGGATTATTTATGACTTCCAGTAGGGTAGGGGTAGAAGCGATGGAGATACAATGCTGAGGTCTATGGACGAGTAGGTATTGTTAGCGAGGCTATAATATGTTGGCTCTTTTCGGTTTAGGAGACACGCGCGGGAAGAGAAAAGGAACTGTTCAATTAGGCGACCTCGAGCGTCGCAGCGAGAGTCACCCCATAGACTACTATGTGCACTAAAATCCCCTAGGACAAGATATGGTTCGGGAAGTTAATCTATTAAAGACTGGAATTCATGTTTACGCAATTGGTAGTGTGGAGGTATGTATAAAGAACAAATGGTGATGAGTTTATTAAAAAGGACAGCTCGAGCAGCCACTGCTTCAAAGGACGTTTGAAGCGGTAGGTGTGTACATGCAATCCCTTGATTAACTATAATGGCCACACCTCCGGATGATGCCATGGCATCATCACGGTCCTTTCGGAAAATAAAGTAGCTATGAAGAAAGTTGGTGTCTTTGGATTTTAAGTGTGTTTCTTGTACACACAGCACTTTAGGTGAATGTTTGTGTAGTTCTTGGACATCGTCGAGGTTCCTGAGAAGGCCCCTGACGTTCCATTGTAAAATTTGTGTGTTCATCATGAAAGTAAAGTAATGCTGTGTGTACGAGAGACAGGTATCTGTTGTTTAGACGGGAAGTCGGAACTCAGGTAACAGGGCCTTCATCGGGCCCCGTTATGGACTTTTTTGTTTTCTTGGCGCGCTCCAAGGAGCTATGCCGGCCTTTCGGTACCACGGGTACCGTGATGTCCATTGCCTCCTGGGAGGCACTGGATGCCCGCAGGTGCGGGCCGGTGTTTCGGGTTTCGGGCCTCGCCTGGTGAGACGAGGCCTTGGGATCTGACGACCCTGGAGTCGCCAGTCCCTGTTCGCGGCTTGGCGGAGTAGACTTAACTACTGCCGCCTTGGGGGGCAGGCGCCACACCCGATGACTCGCTCTGCACGGGCCAAAGGAGTGGCGGAGGCCGGTGTGACGTTGCCCCCGGCGCGCCGCATCAGCGTAGGGTGTGTTGTAGAAAAGGTGCGCACCTTTTTACGCGCTTCAGTAAACGAAATGTTTTCCTTTACTTTGAGAGTTATTATGTCTTTTTCTTTTTTTCCAGTTCGGACAAGAGCGGGAGTAGGCTGCGTGATCACCGTCACAGTTGACGCAGTGAGGTGTGCTTGTACAATTATCAGAGGGGTGTCCTTGGTCACCACATCTTGCGCAAGTTTCTTGACCTCGGCAGGTCTGGGAGCCGTGGCCAAATCGCTGGCATTTGTAGCATCGTCTGGGGTTGGGGATGTATGGGCGGACGGAAAGTTTGATATAACCTGTTTCTATATCTGAAGGCAGTACACTGGATGCAAATGTTTATATGAGATGCTTGGTAGGTATTTCTTTGTTGTCGCGTCTGATGATGATTCGTTTCACATCGGTGACATTTTGCTCTTTCCACCCTTCTAGGAGTTCTTGTTCGGATAGCTGGAGGAGGTCTGCTTCTGAGACGACTCCGCGCGAGGTATTCATTGAACGGTGAGGCGAAACAGATATTGGAATGTTGCCAAATGTTGCTAGGCTGCCAAGTTTCTCAAAGTGGTGTTTTTCAGGTAGCTCAAGCAGAAGGTCACCGCCTGCCATCTTAGTTACCTTATAACCTGGTCCGAAGACTTCGGTCAGCGACCTTGACACAACAAATGGGGAGATTGATCTTGCTTGTTTGTCTGGGGTTTCACTATGAATGACGTGAAATTTCGGGAAGGATAGTCCGGCACGGTTAAAACATGATTGCTCTTCGGTGTGTACCCTTTTGTGAGGGAGACGATCAAGTAGACGGGGAAATGAGGGTGTTCCCATGATATGTTTGTGTGTTTCGGCAGCAATGGCGGCCACCCACCATCGAGTCCAGCTAGGGGATGCTGAAGCACTTGTGTAAGGCTGCAGACGCCAGCCGTACATTGCCACTATAACCAGATATAATTACCCAAGTTTGAGCAACAATACAAGGTTAACCCTTGCCACCAAGAAAAATGGGAAGTAAACGGAAGAGAGAAGTAGAGAGGAAAGGTAACAAATGAGAGAGAAAGACGAAGATGTAGAGAGAGAGATTGGAAAAAGGCGACTGCCGATTTCCCCTGGGTGGGTCAGCCCAGGGATGCCGTCAACGTGAAGCCGAGGCCAAAGGGGTGTGTTGCCTCCGCCGGGGGGCCTTAAAGGTCCAATCACCCGGCATTGGCTCAACCCCCAGGATCCCCTTTTCCCCCTCGGACACGGCTACGCCACGCACGGCTAAGCGTGGGAGGAGGTCGAAACCCCCCCCGTTAGCTCGGGTCCGTGGTGTCGCCAAACACCAAACGCCTGCTTGCGCAGACGCCCCTGCGGGGGTCGGAATAGTGGGACGAGCTGGAGACCTCTTCGAAGTAGGGGCCTAGGAAGTTCGCCTGGTCTTCCAAGCTGTCGCCTTGTGTGTTTACGAGAGGGAGTGAATGTGTTTCTCTTCATACTACCCTACTAACCATGTTCCAGACTTTCCCCTCATGTGTATATGAATTGATGCCTGATAAGAACTTTTGCCAACTTTCTCTCCTGGCTTGCCGGCGCGTTCTCCTGCCTTGGGACTTTATGTTTTTAAAGTTTGTAAGGTTTTCCGCTGTCGGAGAGTCCCGAAGCAGCTTCCATGCTTTATTTTCCTTCCTGCGCGCATTTCGACATTGTGTTCCACCATGGGACACGTCGTTTGCCCGGCTTTCCAGATGTTTGCAGGATGCATTTAATTGCAGCGTCAGTCAGAAAAGCTGTAAAGAACTGTACAGCTGCATCTATGCCTAAACCAGATAGGTCGGTCCATTTAAGTCTAGTAATCTTGTAAAACTGTTTCCAATCAGCTTTGTCTGTGAGCCATTTAGGAACCTGTGGAGGACATTCATTTGATATTGGTGTGCTCAGAACTACAGGAAAATGGTCACTTCCAAAAGGATTATTTATGACTTCCAGTAGGGTAGGGGTAGAAGCGATGGAGATACAATGCTGAGGTCTATGGACGAGTAGGTATTGTTAGCGAGGCTATAATATGTTGGCTCTTTTCGGTTTAGGAGACACGCGCGGGAAGAGAAAAGGAACTGTTCAATTAGGCGACCTCGAGCGTCGCAGCGAGAGTCACCCCATAGACTACTATGTGCACTAAAATCCCCTAGGACAAGATATGGTTCGGGAAGTTAATCTATTAAAGACTGGAATTCATGTTTACGCAATTGGTAGTGTGGAGGTATGTATAAAGAACAAATGGTGATGAGTTTATTAAAAAGGACAGCTCGAGCAGCCACTGCTTCAAAGGACGTTTGAAGCGGTAGGTGTGTACATGCAATCCCTTGATTAACTATAATGGCCACACCTCCGGATGATGCCATGGCATCATCACGGTCCTTTCGGAAAATAAAGTAGCTATGAAGAAAGTTGGTGTCTTTGGATTTTAAGTGTGTTTCTTGTACACACAGCACTTTAGGTGAATGTTTGTGTAGTTCTTGGACATCGTCGAGGTTCCTGAGAAGGCCCCTGACGTTCCATTGTAAAATTTGTGTGTTCATCATGAAAGTAAAGTTAGTTAGTTATTTGGTTTTTTTTGGCGCAAAAGCAGCTGAGGCTATGCTGCGCAAGACACAAGGTGTTAAGGAATGGACACTGAAATGAGCTTTTACAGCTTGCTTAAGACGTTACATTCTTTCAGAAAGTTTAGCACGTCAGCCAGGGGTACTATAGGGTCATCTCCTATTAACAAAGCAGGGTGTAAAGGTACGTGTTGTCTGTATAGTTTGCTGAAATGTTTTTGTCTCTGTGTTTCAATGTTGGGACATGTGATTAGGATATGCATAAGTGTTAACGGTTCTTGGCATTTTTCACACGTTGGTTGTTCTTCCTTTGCCAGTAAAAAGTTGTGTGTCAAGTGGGTGTGTCCAATGCGGAGTCGACATAACACAACTTCGATAAACCGTTCTTGGTGACGGCAGTTCTTCCATTCACCCAGTATCGGCTTTACCAGATGGAGCTTATTGCTCGTGCACGAGTCCCAGTGTTGTTGCCATTTTGTTAACAGCGCTACACCGATTGTTCTCTGGCTGTCTCTTAAGGGAACTTTTATTTTTGTAAGTGTTTTGTGTACTGCTAAAAAGGCGCACTCATCTGCTTTTTCGTTGCCAGGTATCCCAACATGGCTTGGGACCCAGCAGAAACGTATAGAAGTTACCCCGCTATTTAAAAGTACCATGTTTAAAATGTCGCCAACTAATGGTTCGCACTCGGATTTGACATGTAGAGCTTTAAGTGCGCTTAATGAATCTGTATATACGATCGCTTTTTTGTGTTTGCCAGCGATGATTTTTCGAACTGCCTCATATCAAGCGTAAACTTCGGCTGTAAAAATAGAGATACAATGAGGTACTCTCACACTAACTGCGCTTTCCCCTGTCACGATTCCAATACCCACATGATTTCTTGTTTTCGATCCATCCGTGTAAAATTCAGTGTAATCTCGATATTTGTCCTGAAGTGCACGGAATTCCTGAATGATATGTTCTGGTGGGGTGGATTTTTTCTTTAGATGGCTTAAAGATATATCGCAAAGCTGAGTGAGATCCAGCCATGGCGGTAGTCTGGGTGGTTTAATGGCGACATCAAGTGCTTCTTCAGGGATGACATATGTCCGGCAGTATTCCTCGAAACGCAAGACAAGCGGCTTGATTAAGTTCGGTTTGTTAAGGTAATGTAAGCGTGAATTACACTTTGTGACAATGTCGTAGCAGAT
>JALIZH010015115.1:0-30673 GCA_030522465.1 Rhipicephalus appendiculatus
TCGTCTTGAACTAATCTCGCAGGCCACGGGGCTGGTTATTCTAAACTACACTCTAAAAAGTAAAGGAGGAAAAAGGGTGTCGAGGTTACTCCTTTAGAGGAGCAACTGACCTGCCACTCCCATTGCTCCAAATCGGGGGTAACTGCGACGGGACGAACCGTTACTCCCCCCGCTCGCGGTCACTCCTCAAGGAGCAACAGTTACTTCTTGCGCAAAAGAAAAATCAGCTCTTGGTTGACTTAACCAGCATTTTGATTAGATGTACAATCGATATACAAGTATCAAATTCAGAAATAAATTTCAGAAAATCTACAGCAAACACACGGGATTCGAACTCACGACCAATGAGTCAGCATGCGCGTACACTAACCACTACACCACACCACGCTATGCCACCGTCTGGAAGGAAACAGGTTTATGTAGGCACCGATGGGTCGTTTGCACACGGTGCGAACATTTCGGCAGTTACTCCAAAAAAAGGAGCGCTTTGCTCCCTTGGGAGGAAAGCGCCCCGCTTTGTTTTGTTTTTTTGTTTTTTACATGGCACGGAAAAAGGGCGCTTTCCTCCCAACATACCCAGGAATTCGGGACATCGCTTTTAGTTCACGGTTTTTCACACCACGTGGCGTACAGACCTTCAACTTTCAAAACTGGCGCCGTGACGCAGGCCGCGCGGCAGACAAGACGACAATACATACATAAAAAAAAATATCGACTATCGCCACCGAGAGCGAACCGTGATCGCTGACTGATAAGAGCTAGGCGTACGGCAGGCGGTCGGCTGGATGCTCGAAAGTGAATCAGCAGTTCTTTTACAACGAATGCGTGTACACAAATCACTTGGCTGTGCTTGAAAAACACTGAATATCGAAAGAGCGTGCGGCCCTTCCTCTCGTCCTTTTCAATATATTTCGTCCGATTGTGCAGTCGTCGGCCCCCGCCAGTATCTTTGAGAAAGTAAAGACTTCCTTTCGTCGCTGACGTTTTCTTCATCTAAAAACGCTAATTTCAAGGAAATACCAGCCTGCGAGATGGTGGGGGTTTGACAATATGCAGAAACAGACATGACGTCTCTGATATTTGTTGGTGTCACTTTACAAATGAATTATTTTGCGCTATAGCGTGAAGGCATCAGGCCGTGCCATATTCACTGCCAGTGACAGTATTTCTTTAGAGCTCGAGGAGGAGAAGAATTAAAAGCCGAAATTGATGCCAAGCGCGAGATTGCTCAATTACCTTCCGGAATTGAGGATTTTGAATTAGACGCTTCAATTTAAACAACGCTTTTTACGTTTCTAGCGCACATAATAAAATAATACCGAAATAATCTTATCATTATGTACAGTCAAGCTCAATATGAGTTGCAAACACGCTGGCTGTGGTTAAAGTGACCCCAGGCCTGAACAATGTAACTGACAAACATTAAATTGGTTCAGAAAGTACTGCTAACTGGGACAATTTAAGTCACCAACTTTTTTTCTATGTAGGCGCAACTTTGCACTGTTGGCGCCATTTTGAGTACGGACAGCGTGTGGCAACTCATATTGAGCGCGACTGTACATGGCATGCTATACAGCTCGTCTTCGTCTCTTTGCTAACGTTCGTGAAAGCGTTAATTATATTCATATATACGACCATCCGCCTTGGTGGTGTAGCGGCTATAGTGCTCAGATTCCGACCCGAAAGTTGCGTGTTCGATCCCGGCGGCGGCGGTCGCATTTCGATGGAGGCGAAATGCTATATGTGCGATGACAGTGCACGCTAAAGAATACCAGATGACCGTAATTTCCCGAGTCCTCCACAATGGCGTCCCTCATAATCATATCGTGGTTTTGTGATGTTAAACCCCCGATAATATTTGGATGTACACGACCGTAAAACCCGCCTGTTTCTTGCACTGTCTGTGCGGTCTCAGGTCTTGGTTTGAGACCCGGTTATTTCGGCCAGTTTCATTTAGAACGAGGAACGCGTACAAGCGAGCTTGAAGTTAGCGCTCGTGTGGTTTCCTTGCTGCTACTTTTGTCATGTTTCTTTGCGCGTACTTAGATTTTTACATAGTAATGCTTCTTAAAAGGTTCCTCGCTAAGACCAATTTATTACTTGCATGACGTGCTTATCGCTTAGTCTTTAAACAGGGGTCTCAAACTCACTTCCATCTGCGGGCCGCATTCACGCAATTTAGTCCCACAAAGGCCGGGACAGAGTACGTGGTAAGGGGGGGGGGGGGGGGGGGGGGCGTTGCCAATAAAAAAAAAACGCTTAAATATCATATACAGGTCGTTTCTGAACAACATGTCGATACCGATCTCCAAAATGACTAAAATCCATACATACCCCACAAAATGTACGGGGGGATGGCCGCCGCTGTAGCTCAGTTGGTAGAGCATCGGACGCGTTATCGAAGGTCGCAGGATCACCTCCCTGCCAGCGGCAAGTTCTCTTTTCGCCCTCTTTCTTCATATTTACATTACAATTACTACCTTTAACATCCGCTGTACTTTTCATGGCATCACTGTCTGTAAGTTCTCATTAATATTGTGTCTAACAAACCAAATAGAGCCCTTAAATTTCCACTTCATTCCTGAGTGTCGGTATGGTAATTTTAAGTTGTTTTGATGACAAATTGCAGAAATTAGGGTCTCATTATCTCTTCTCACAATATCCCTATTATGATTCCCACGAAAGTATAACCTGGTGTTATCTGCATTGATTATAAATTTAGCCTTGTTATCACTGCTTACGATCTTGTCAATGAACATTTTAATAAGAAAATTCAGAGACATTCTACTCTGTGAAGTTGTTCGACCAACGTAGCTGTGTGGTACGGCACGGCGATATCGCTGCCGGATGGAATACCGTCACTATCACGGACAAGAAGCATCGCGCCATCGTTTTAAGCCCCCCTCCTTCCCTTATGCCGAAGAAAGACTCGCCGAAACCTCGCTTTGTCCCTGGCGAAACGATCGGCAGCGTCGTCACCGTCTTCTAGTCGATTGCGCTCGGCGTCTCGGGCGCGTTCTTTCTCGCTGCTCTCGCCGTCTCTCCTCGTCAGCTCCTTGTTCCTCGGGTGTACTACTGCCGCTAAATGAAGGTGTGTACATATGTAATGTATGTAGGTCAGTACATATGTACATATGTGCTCCCTCAAAGGAGTACATATGTAATGTTTATAGAATTAGATAGCCTGCACTGCTACCACAATTGACGTTTCACCTACATTACGCCTGCATAGGGTCTTTTTTCCAAAGCAGTTCCGAGACCAGGCGCGGCTCTGTGGCAGAATACTTGATTGCCACACAGAATGCTTGGGTTCGATTTCCGCTGGGACCATAACATATATTCTTTGCATTCGTCGGGTCATCGCTGCCGATGTGGGTTTTTCTGAACGCCCTCCCATTTAAATTAAAAATGTCCGTTCTCGCCGTTCCTCGGTAGATATAAACTGTCAATCACCAGTGGTGCATACCCGCATACCGCGGCCCGTGGTATACGGGTATGTGCCACACGTGTCTGAAAGAAAGGGTTTAACGTCGTACGCGACGGGATTTTCAAATTATTCATGTCATGACCAGACAGTCATAATCGTGAAATCCTCTTACCCTCCCATACTAATTTTGGTCAACCCGAAGTTAAGGAAGTGATCACGAGAACACCCAGACGTAGGCGGCTAGATAGATAGATAGATAGATAATAGAAAGAAACGCTCAAATTGTCTGCAGTACGCAATAAAATGTTTCATATTTAAAATTCCAGTATGCGTAGCCGGTGCGTACCACATTTTTACCTTTTTTGCAATCTGGGCATTCTATCTGCAAACATTATAATCCGAGTACGGCGTTGTAAATTAAAAGAGAACGAAGCTTGTACTATGCTTCTAATATGATCAGTCCTCATATTTTAAAGAAAACATGTTTACAAAGCAAAGTACTTGTGAGAAGCCCTAAGAATAAGACGGCTGCTTTTTTTTTCTTTCCTTCTTTTTTACTGTAAGAGTCGGTGTACCGGAACGGAACGAAAACTGAAAACGAAAAATGAAAAAAACGATATTTTTGACCGGAACGAAAGCGTAACCGAAAGGTTATCTATTATTTCGTTCCGGAGTGAAACCGAAATTTGTTTATCGTTTTTCGGTTCACGCGGAAACTTGGCAATCCGGAGCAACCGAGGTCAAGCAATGTGAGCAGTAATGCACATCTCAGAGTGCATTATTAGCGCGTATCTCGGGCAGGAATTCCAAAGTAAAGATGTGTTCAAATTATGCGGAAAACGAAAACAGTGGCAACCAGAAATTTTTTGTATTAGCTCAAGTGGACTTTCGTGTGGACTTTCGTTGTGACACATGTCAGCGTGGATAAAGCATTGTCGGCGCGGAAGTTTCTTTTATATAAACAGCGGTTTCGCATATGAGAGGTACGCTCGATGACAGGCTGCTTCTGAGATAATGCTCACTCCATTGACGCAAAGCATTCAGCCTGCTCAAAAAATTCGTAATTCACTTTTGAGAAAGCCTTCTATAACTCAGAAGGGCACTGGTTTGCGCTGATTTGTAGGAACTTGTGGCACAGTTAATTGTGTTCCTCTAAAGAACGTGGGAAGAACGTGGCCTACACCTGTCCCCCTTTCCTATGATTAGCTTGAGTAACTATACGACAAAACCAATATTTTTATCCTAACTCTAACTTCAAATTTTCGCATACAAATAAATAACGTTACGAACCGTTTCGGAACATTTTTTTTTTCGTTCCGGGACAGAAACGGAACGGAACTTTTTGCGGTGGAACGAAACTAAAACGGAAACGAAAAAAATTTCGTTCTGACACCCTGGTAAGAGTTATCTAATTTAAGGCCTTGGTGGGGAAAATGAGCAAGTTCATACGAGTCATTTTAATGGAAACCACATTGAGCGGGCTGTGTAAGAATATGGATGAGTACGAATATACATACTAGGTGTCGTTTTCTGCCCTCCTACTTTTGAAGAGGGGGAATGGGAAAAGTGGGCAAATGTCTCCTTGCTGCTCCCTGTCCTGCCCAGCCAAGTAAGTAAGCCTATGCAAATGGTGTAAGTTTAAATTTTATTTCGATATCTGTGGGCGATTATAATGTTAACCTACCCCGCTTCGCTTTTGCATCGGTCGCTAGCTGCTTATGATTGGTTGAATTTTTTGTGGGTCACAGCACCTGCTCGTAACGCGAAGCAAAAAATGCAGCGAAAATGATCCATAGTCTAATAGTGACTTATGCATGACTACGTATAACGTTAGCGAATAAATTAATTTAAATACTGCAAAATTTTGTCCATAGGTTTTTCGCAATTGGTAAAAATTCGTAAGTGCTCTAAGATCGCCTGCTTCTCACGCGACATCCCAAATCTGCGAAAACTAGCCCCTGATAACCGAACGGGGTCTCATTCTGAGCGGGATTAACGATGGCAGCGTGCCGGTCAGTTTGCCAGCGGCTACTGGCGGGATGAATTGATATGCGTATAATAAGTACATTCAGTTGTAGTGTAATGATGTAACATTCGTCCACGTGTACAACTCTCTGTGAATGCTCCTTTGCCGAGAGTGAGGGAGAGAGCAAAATAAACGTTATTCGGAAGAGGTGACATCCTTCGCAGGTGGGGGCAGTTTTCTTAGGTCAGAAAACTGCGGACCATGACCATCTTCCAGGCGCGTTCGAGTGGCAGGGCAAGCTTGAAGGCGGGGCTTCCCACAGTGTTCGAGTCGACTGCTTTCTTCGTCGCCCTGTTGCAAGCTGCCACGATCGCCGCAAGCTACCATATGATAAGCAAGGCGAAACCTGCTAATTGGTGACAAAAGCAAAAACCTACTTTAGATATCCCTGTTCTGTCCAACAAAAACAAATACTTCTACACACTCATCGACTCATGGAATATCGAAAAGGAGCGATGCTATTCGATTTGAACAGCATCGCAGCAAACGAACTTCCTGAAACAGGAAGCTGATGTGATCAGTCCATGAAATGTTTATACGCTCCCGTCCATATTTTCGTCACCAGTGATGTAAATATCAAGTCAGGCAGAACATGATGAAATTGAGACAGAATGCTCAAACGTACTCATGCCCTGTTTAGCGCTAACCTCCTTTGGAATGCTGGAGTGGAAGGCGCGAAAGCGTAGCGAACGCGGTTCGCACCAGAGAGAGCCTACAGTGCGTCTTCGTAAGACAGGCACGACAATTTCGGAGCAGAAGTGTAGGATAGATATAGCATAAAATTTCATGATATGTTTACGTGATTGCTGTGTTGAAGTAAAACACCGGGTCTCGCACCCTTGGTAGATATGCTCATGTATAATGCCCTGCCAACATGAGATTAGAAAACGTATCGCCAATTGACACAGCTGTTTTGTGCTTATCTCAGCTTATTCATTACTGCATTATTGACAATACAAAGGTTACAGGTATATATTTTGAATATAAAAATCCGTTTGATACTGATGTCCCTAGCAAATTATTGAATGAATTAGAATGTTACCTTTCGTGGAACGTGCGTCCATTTCTTCAAAAGTTACCCATTACAACGGCAACAGACAGAAAAGGCTTATACCCAGACTGAGTTTTACGAAATAACAACACCTGTACCCCAAGTCTCTGCCCTTGGACCATTATCTTTCCCATTAAATACTAACCACTTTTTCCGTTCAGTAAAGAAAAAAGGAACATGGCTGATCCCTCCATCATTGGATTTGGTATAACACGAAAGTAAAATGTGTCCTTACAGAAGTATTTGAATGTTTACTGTACATTGATGTAAGAGAGCTTGCACAATGATTATTGGTATTTGGCACCTATAGCACCGTTTTACGTGGATGCACCCGCGTTGACGCTTGGTGGTACATCTATATACCAACGCGACGACTAACGTCCGTGATCAATGATTAAACAAACCCATGTGGTAGCTGTAGCAGCTAACGGTGAGAGCGTAACACAAAAAGCGGTGTGACAGCCACAAGAGCGTCGTTGATTGAATACAGAGCTTGGGATAAGGTCGAAATCCCGCGGCACGTTAAAGAGTTATTAAACGCCACGGCTGGACAAAAGGCAAACGAAACGCACGTCGTGTGCCCCCCGTAGCCCGGCCACGATTTTACTCTAGACAGGGATTTTTCCAAACCCGTACTCTAAAGCAAGTGGAACCCAGAAGTTTTCCGGTCACAGTGCAAATTTTGCCGTTAGGCAGCGAATTCGGTCCACATGGTGTGCACATGTCCGAGTCAGTACGATGGTTCACACACTCTAGAACCCTGGGAGGCTCTGCTCCGCAGCCAAGGCCCCAACGTCCAGCAACACATCATCAGTCAAGCCCCTGCTGCTGCCGTGTATTAAGGGATTCCGACAGACAGCTAGGGGCGTCGGGCAATGCCTGACCTGATTGACTGATTCTTTTAATAAAGTTTATTTGTGTCTCTCTCGGCAAGCGCAAGCGGGAGTACGGCGTTACAGCGAGGCGAGACAGGCGCGCGTCGCGGAGCTATTGTTGGTATGAATGGAGGCTATGAGAGACGCCGACGCTTGGGCTAATGTCACCGCCTCGTGGTGCGTTCAGACGTTGACAAAAGTGCGACCGACGCGTAGCAACGACACGTTGCAGGAGCTGATCGCGTACGCCATGGTCCTGATGCATTACTTCCCTTTACCACTACAAGTGAGCGCCACCACCCCCCGCCGACCGAAAGCACTGTGAGAGGAAAGTGAGATATCCCCTTCAGTCATGGCGTACACAATTGTGTACGCGAACTTCGGAGGCGCGTCACACGGCGCCTTTCTTCAAATGGCCTGAAACTCAGTGTGCACATTCCTGCAGGCTTCCTGAGTGGACAACTAGCGATTATTTAACTTCATAGTGCTGCGTATTGCTGCAGAGGATCACTTTGCTGGAGACACTATCATGTTCGACGATCGTTCGACGTGCCGCGTTCCAGGAGCAAAGTCAAGAGTATTTTTTTTCTCCGCTCGAAACGAATACAACCAAAAAACAGACTGTGCATGCATTTCGGGCCTAATAGTTCATTCTTTTCATGCAAGTATTGAAGCTTACTGATTGCAAAATAATTAGAAAATTAGTTGCACGCTAATTTATTTTAATTACTGAAACTCACAGAAAACAACGCATTCCTTCATTTTCTTTCTTGGAATGTAATTCTGAGTGCCTTGAAATTACGCCATGCGAATTTGACGCATTTGCAGATGCGCATCTTAATTCGTGACTGAAGGGGATATAAAAGGCACGTTTATAAATACTCTGGGAGTCAGACTGTGGTGCAGTGCAATACAGAAAATAAAATTTACCGCGCGCAGTGGATAGAGTGCCCGGCGTCAGTTGTTGCGAACCGAGAGGTCGCAGGTTTGACTCCCGTTGACAGAACTTTTTTTTCTTTAACATCTGATCGTGTACATTTTTCAGCGTCATTTCCATGACGCAAATATGTCACTGAAGTGTTGGTGCACCCGGCAGAAAACGTTTTCGCGTTAAAAAAAAATTTAAGCCAGCTTCACCCTATTGATGTCAAGCCTGACGGAAGTGCGAACCGCGGAGATGGGCAGCCTTCTTTGTTTATCTCCCATATTCTGTTTTTTTTCCTCCTCTCTTTCTTTCCAGTTCTATTTTCCAGTTTTTTTCTGTGTTTTTCTCTCTTTATTTCTATTTACTTCTGTTTTTCTTTCTATTTTTCTTTCTATTTTTTTTCTCCTTTTCTTTCTCTCTCCTTCTATTTCTCACTTCCTTCCTCTGAATTTTTACATGCGGTTTGTGATGGCGTATTTCTCGAGCCATACTAGTAATGTTCGAACTTTATATAATCATCAAGGCGCTCGAAGAACAAGAAGAAGAAGGCTTCTCTTTGACGCGAGGCCACGCTGAATATTCTACAGCTGGCTATGCTATGTGTGGTTTTGCCTTCGTTGCGCCAAGTGACAACGACTGTATACGACAGCCTGCCACCCTAAAGTGCACCGCACTTAAAAGTTCGAGCATTTATGATGCTGAAGACGGAACTCTGACATGCATCGCAGACATTCCGGTTCAAAACCTAATTTGTGTCTTTTAATTCCACACAATCGACGCTAAACTTTTGTTTCATACGTTTCAGGCAGCACCAGAGTCGCACAAATACACCTTTCCTATGCATAGCTACAGAGGCAAAAATATTCATAATATCTCCATAAAATTTAGCTTAAGAAACCAACTTTAAAAACCTGTTATCTGCGTTTGTCTGTTTATTGTCTGGATACTTTATATCTAAACGAGAAAGGCGCTTAGAAGCATTTTTGTATTGTACGATACCATGAAATCAGTTATTTTTTTGCGCGATAACTTTGGTGCGGAGAGAAAGAAACAAAAACAAGAACCGAAACTAAATGACCTACATTTCGTCGTATGCCATCTGGCGAAAGGCTTCCAGAGTAAGCGAGAAAAAAAAAGGACACCGCAGCCGGAATCGAACCTGCGAACTCGCGGTTGTGTTATCAGTGAGTTTGATCTCGCGTCGTTCAACGCGCTCGGCTATCGCTTCGACGCGGTCCTGCGGACGAAAACCCAGTTTATATATCTACCACAATGAATTCCGCGACCTTGTTATGAAAACTGCGGTTTTGGAACAACTTTTTCGCCATTTGAAGAGTTGCTGCTGCAACAAAGTGATAGCTGAGTCAATGAAGCTGCTAAATCCCCGGGAATATACCAATCGATGCTACAGTCTCGTCGCAAATCGCATTTTAGTGGCCAGAAAACCCTCCTAAATTTGACCGTGTCCATAGACTCCCATACTTAAAACTTCGTCCGCAATTTGGAACGGGTTTTTGGACGTAACTAATGTTGCCGCTTCCATGAGATGTCGGGACACTTGCGTAGAGCCTATTTCCTCGGGAATTTAGAGAAAGATGCCTTCTATCATTAGTTATTCGCGAAAAACTACGCTCTCCCATAGAAAACGCGCATGTTTCCAAGGGTTACCGCTAGAGACTCTGTTCGCCGATGTCCCTTGCATCCATCCATCCATCCATCCTAATTCCTGGACATGGGGAGCAAAGCGCCCTTCTTGCAGTGCCGTGTGCAAACCTTTGCATACAGTTTGTCCCTTGGGGGGGGAAAAAGTGCCCTTTTCGGGGTAACTGTGCAGTTACTCCGCAAAACTTTTTAGAGTGTAAACGATGCTTAGTGCAGACATTAAACGCTTGAAAACGAATTTAAACCGCCTGTACCTGAATAACAGTGTTAGTAAAATTTCTGACACTTTTCTTCCATGGGTGCACTTCTGCCCTCGGTGGAACGACAAACAAATGAAAGATCATGCCTCTCACACGGCCGCTAAATAATAAAAAAAATAGGTACGGCCTGTTGCGTCTGTCGCGTCGCCGTCAATGGGCGAGCCCGTCTCGGCACATTTGACAGTTGCGGCCGCTGTTTTGGTGAGGGCGCCACTACTCCAGTGTTCAAAGCAGACGTCACTTCGTGTTACAATGTGGTCGCCTCAAGATTTATGCGTGTCCGTGTGCTTTAGGGGCGAATCACCTTACAGGGGCCCTGCAACGCTTTTTGAGCTAGGTCAGAAAACGCTGCCAATCGGTAGTTGAGCCTCCCGAGAACACGTGAGCCAAATATTACAGCGCAGCACGCGGCCTGGAATTTGCAATAAATTCTCAAAAGTCAGCTAAAAATCGCTTTCTCTTCTCTCGACAAAGGACGCTACAGGCTCAAGATCACTGCGTCACAGCCATTGTATCAGCCATTGGCTGATTTGAGCATGGCGCGCTCGGTCGTTACTGGGGCCGCTGCGGGAGGCCGCGACTTGTCCACGCGTGCGCGTGCCATCGCACTGAAAGCACCGCGCATTCGAAGAAAAAAAAAACAGAAAAAATTGGCAGCCGATCCACGAAGTGAATGCTGATGATGGAGCCAAGCTCCATTGACGAAATAATAAACAATATAAAGAATGTTTATGAAATCCGTCCGTCCGTCCGTCCATGGATGGACGGACGCACGCACGGACGGATGCACGGACGGGCAGATGCACGAACGGACAGACGGATGCACGGACGGACAAATGCATGGACGGATGGACGGACGCACGCACGGGCGGACGGACGGACAGGCAGATTCAAGGAGAGAAGGGTCTATTTTAAAGCTATATGTGCGCTTCGTACGCTCTATGTACGGTATATGTAACACCTGTGTTCCGGTCCGACGGGAAGCTGCGACGACGGCGACAACAAACATGGTGAGAGCCTAAGGAGCTTCACTTCTAAAAGTGCTCAAGGTCACAAGGCGCGCGTGACTTATTTTTTCCTCCGTGCCATCCCTCCCTGCTTAGCTTCCTAAGCTTTGGTCGCGAGGAGGGAAGAAGGAATGGAATGGACCTTTTTCACGATAACGGACGGAAACAACTTTATTGCATAGTACAGCGTCCGTAGCGGCGAGAGCCAAAAGCAAATTTAGTGGCTTTCCGGTCGAGGCGACATCGTGGGAGCTTGTGCGTTCTTTCGCATCCATGGCCTCCGAGATGGCGCGCCGGCAGGTTTCGGAGGCCGCGAGCGACCAAAAATGTTTCGGAGTGACTTAGTCGGAGTGTTTCCGGTGCGGATGCGCAGAAGGCGCCCGTGGAAGAGGTCCATTGCAGCGTGCGACAAATCTTTGTAACTCCGCTCGTACTGGACGGATTCTAAAAATTTTTGCGGTGGTGAATTTGTGAGGCAATAAGCGCCTTCAGTGAATCCATTCCATGGCTACTTAGAAAGTGTTGCAGGGTCCCTTTAAGACCTCCATGTACCGTAGTCTACAGAACCGAAGCCAAAACTCAACACCTGCACAACGAAAAACGACCTGTGTAAACAACCGACTTTATGTGTACATCAATCAAGTATATGACAGCGTGATACATGATCAACTGCGCCGTCCGTCTGTCCGTCCGTTCGTCCGTGCACCTGTCCACCCGTCCGTGCGTCCATCTGCCCATCTGCCCGTCCTTTAGAGTAGTCGGTGACTTCAACGTCGACATTATGAACCTTTGAACCTAGCTTTGCCCACTCGTCACCATTCACTTCGTGGAGATGCGTGAATTTTTTCGCGTGCTTTGTGTGTGATCGTGTGTGGAGGCAGCTTTTTCTTGTGCTTGAGTACGGTTCCTTGGTGCGCGCGTGTGTGACAGACGGTTTTTTTCAGTGGTGTGATGCCACCAAGCTGTTGTGTGCCGCTGAGCAGCTCGAACGCGAGAAGAGACGCTGCTGTGAAGTACCACGTATTCCCCTGTGCTCTATAGTGTCGGGAAGCGTATTATACGTAATAGAGCACTCCTTTTTGTCACAAACGAGCGCCAAATCAGACGTGTGCCGCCGCTTCCAGACGGCAGCACCAAATCATATCATTTCATTTTTCATTGCGCCGACCGTTCGCTGAACGGTCGCGCGCAATGAAAAGTATCAAAAGGCGCCCAGGACGTAGCCTTACCTTCTACACTGAAGACGCCGTCACGACAGCCTAACGCCCGCGCAGAGCGGGAGAATTCGAAACATCATAGTGGGGCCTCTGTTGGCGCCGACCGTTTCCGCAGACGAACCGGCGAGACGAATGTCTTTCCCCTAGCTGTCGCTGTGGTGCGTGCATTGCGCCGAACAGTCACTTGAAATGTTCGCGAAACCGGGAAGGATACAAACGAGAGACGACGGAGGGTAGGACAGGATGGTGAAGTCGACGAAGTAGTTATGTTGTTCGCCTGAGTCATGTGGTGCGGTCAGCCGATTTTGAAGAATAGAGTGATGACGCTGTGGGAGCACTGTTTTGAAGAGTGTCGCCGAACGACGGTGATCAGTGCTGGAGTTCGTTTTAGTGTTTCCTGGAAAAGAAATATTCGAGAAACGTTCGAAGAATTGTGGGCTGCACACGTTTGGTGCATATTCAAGGCCTTTAATTGTGTTCATGGATAGTTTCTAATGGATGCGATTGCATTTGTAGCGCGGTAAGTTCGTTCTTGTTGTTTTAAACACCATCTAAGTGATGTAAGTTGTAATTGATACCTGCCGAGTGTGCAACTTTGTGTGATGCTTCTACTGCCTTAACTGAGAATACATTTTGTTCGTGTTGTCAACTCTTGGCTCTAACTCGGCCTTTGGACCACAACCGGCGTTCGTTGGCGCATTAAAAGGACCTACATTTAAATTGTGCGTGCTTTCGTGATGCGTTTTGGTGGGCCCGTATACGTAAGCCCTTGGAATTTGCCCAGCGATTACCTCCCCGTTAACGGGATCAGTGAAACTTTTCACTGCAGATGATTCAAGCGGGGAGCATTCATAGTATTGAGGCCCACTCTACGAAAGATTGGCACTCCTAGGGCAAACTGTTCACATATGTGGGGTAATAGGCACTTCTAATCACGACTTCAGTATCGAACCTGTGATGTGGAACTGCAAAACGTGTTATTTACGGCCTGATTAGAGTCACTATCGCACGTACCAATGCGTGCGGAAGCGCTTCTCCGTGGCCGAGCAGTGGCGCCAGAGCGGGAGCGAGGTGAACTGGGCCCGAGACGCCACTTCGGCGGCACGCAACAGGCCATACCTTCTTTTTAAGGCGCAAGCCTTTAATGTCTCATGCTCACGTCCGTCCGTCCGTCCGTCCATCCGTCCGCCCGCCCGTGTCCGTCCGTCCGTGTCCGTCCGCTCGTCCGTCCATACGTCCGTCAGTCCGTCCATCAGTCCATCCGTCCGTCCGTCCTAGCCCTGGCACGGTCCTAGGCGGCCGCCGGGGCGCGCAAACAAACGCCGGTCGCGTTGGACTCTACAGCGCTCGTGCTTTGCTTGCGTAGCGCCGCTGTGCCCAGCATTTCCAGTCATGCGAGGAGGGAGACGCTCGCACGCGTTCCATTCTGACCGACCCCTTCTCAATGGACACAGGCGTTCGCGGAACGCACTTTGGAATTTACAAAGCGTCTTTAAGCGCCGTCACTATAAGCGCTGGAACGCGGATGGCGTCTGCACGATGCGCAAAGCGCGAGAAAATACGAACACATGCGAACGGAGGCAGATTAGTCTCGCGTCTCGCTGCGATTGGCGGTAAAAAAAATAAAAAAAAGAAAACACGCACACATTTCGTTGAGGGGGCGATCGGAG
The DNA here is from genome assembly GCA_030522465.1 of Rhipicephalus appendiculatus. NCBI lineage: Eukaryota > Metazoa > Arthropoda > Arachnida > Ixodida > Ixodidae > Rhipicephalus > Rhipicephalus appendiculatus. Next base: position 14,121 of record JALIZH010015115.1, read on the forward strand.
ATCTCTGTTCTGTTCGCGCCCGTTCTGCCGGGATTGCGTCACATAAGTGGGCGGTCCGCAGCTCTCTCTCGCCGAGATCCGCCGAGAGAAAGAGGACAGCCAATCGTGAAGCGGCGAGGTTTCCGGAAGTAGACGCGCTTCCTCTATCGCCTGCCCGGGGACCGTATACTTGAATACGAAGCGTTTCTCGCCTTCTAATGAATACAGTGCTTTTACGATAAAGTATTAATATTTTTTTCTAACACTCAAACACTTCCTGAACCAGTAATAGGTGGTAGTACTGATATTTTTTTAATGATAATTTTTCTGGTGTGGTCGCCAGGTGGTGTCGTGCACGCAAAAAAAATTTAAAAAAAAAGGAGCGGATGGCGCAGTTTTTCAAAATGTCGTCCCATTGCAACGTCCGCCTTGGCCCCCGGGTTTCGGGATCGTTAAAGGAAACTTCTGTGGGCTTCCACCCCCAGATTGCGACGTCGTCGTACCCCCCTGGGGCCGTCGTTCACGAGGGAGGACCGGGACGACTTGTGGCAGGAGCTGGTAGCGTTTTTGAACGAAGGCCCTGCACGTGAGTGCAGCAGAGGTAAGTGCATGCACAATTGCATCGCGGTCGATCATCATACACGTCCCGTTTGTGCTTTACAGGGGCACCGGAGGTGACCAGATCTCGAGTTGCTGCGACCGCATTCTGCGGTTCGACGGTGCGCGAGGTCCGTGTTCGGGGCGGTCGGAAGCGGTAAGAGCTGGCGTAGAATGTCATTGTCTCTTGTTTGCTACGAACTAGTGTGCACATTTGCTTCCATCCATTACGTGCGGTTTGTTTTACTTCTTTCAAACAATTTCGAGTGCATCGCTCGGCCACAGCGGTGGTTTAGATGCTAACACGTTGCGCCGCAGAGAACAGTGTGCCAGACGGTCACATTCGCGGTGAGGACGAAAGAACAATTGCGAAATATACCTCGAAGCTTATTAAAGCACCCTATGTGTTCCAAACCATTTCTCAGAACATCGCGTCGACTGAGGAGCGTAGCCAGTGGGTTTGACTCCCTTCACGCCTCTCTGCGAAGTTTGTGTGGCAAAGCATGCCGCTGTTGAAACGTCTCTCGCAAAAAAAAAAAAGTAATAATAATAATACATGTTAACATTGCTATGCTACTTCCAGCATAAGTGCATTTTCGCCACAGTAATGCCTACGAATCACTGTTTGTAGCTCTGGGTAGCTGCACTGTTGTCGTTAATGGGGACCAGATTGCAATGTAGCCTTTTTTAACGTATGCTTACAGTTGGTTGCCTCAGATCAGAGCCTGCAGGCATGTGCACAGTCTGGGGACTTCCGCCGTTTTCAGTGCAGTGGGCCGTTGCCTGCTCTGCCAAGGTACATGCAGATTGCAGGTGAACTTTCACACCTTAGAAGACTGTAAGCTTGGGCATGTTGGTACAACATGATAAAGAATTCAAATCAGTGCAACCGTCAGGAGGGGCGCTCTGTCTCCTCCTCTCTGTCCCCTCCCGACGGTTGCGCTGATTTGAATTCTTTCACACCTTGCCCTCCCTACTCCTTATTGGACTCTCTGTGTCAATCAAGAAACTTTTTACCATAACAGGTATTCGTGAGCCCTGCTCCAGCTGCTGCTGGTGTGGCTGAAGAGGATGTGGTCCACGATCCGGTGCCCCAGTTCGTAATACTTGGAGAACTTCTGCCGCCCAGAGCTTCCCAGATATATTGTACGTGGCAAAAAGAGTTGCAGGATATCACTGCTATTCACACTATTGCAGCCTCTAGCCTGCTTACATGCTTTTTTGTGAAAAAAAAGTCTTTACAGGGACCTAAAAAGGAAAGCGAATACACCTAAGTCAAAGAGCAAGGCAATAAAAATGACAGTGAGTAAGTATTCAGGGTGTTTCACGTAAGTAGAACCAAGTATTTATAAAAGAAAACAAGCGTTTAATCATGAATGAATGAAACCAACGGCATATGGTTTACCGTCATGTGGCACTCGTTATGGTATGTTTATATAGCGCTTAGTTGGTTGACTAACTAGGGTCAATTATGCAACATTTTTAATATTCACTTTAGGGCAGAGTGCACTTCGTCACATCGTAGAACGCATTTAAAAAATAACGAAGCAATTGTTTTTTGGCGGCGTACATGCTGCATGGTGAATATTTTCTGACTTTTAAAGAAAGCACGCGAAATATCAAATAAAAGCACGTGACTGCGCTCATGCGCTATAGTACTGCAGCGATCTTAAACGCTCATCGAGCGAAAGAACTGGCGCGCGGACCGTCAGCCTGTCGCTTCTCACGGACGATGGTCTTTTTTGCCGTGTGTGGCGGTCAGAAATGCTGACGCGCTGTGGAGCCGATGCCTAAGCCGTGGCCACTCGTTTCGCCGCGGTCCGCTTGCCGGTTATTTCGATCGAAGCATGTTTGAGAGTTCTGCAGCACAACAGCGTACGAGCGCAGTGACGTGGTCATATTTCTCTGGCTTTCTTTAAAGGAGTCCTGACACAAAAATTTTCGCCCCGCGTTTTTTTTGCTGCAATGTGTTGCTGGGGGCCTGTTAGTCATAACACGGCACATCGTTTGCTGCAGCGCGCGACAGATAATTAATTACAAGCTCCTCATTACCGACACAGCCTCAGTTTCGGTTTGACAGAGCTCCAAAAACGACAAGCCGCCGGGTGCAACTATCGCCACCTAGCGAGTGAAACGCTCGGTCACGGAGCACACAGAACAGTGACGCACTTCCGCGCGGTCTGCATCGTCTGCTTGCATTCGCTTGTCACCCATGCTGCGTGATGTCGTCGCCGTTATCGTCCTCGCTGTCGTCGTCGGGCTCATCATCGTCTGATGGCGATAATTTTCTTGCGACGGGGATGGAAGGAATTTACGACGGGGCGAATCACTTCAGGTTTGACCCGCTGGCGAGGAGTGCTTCGTCGGGAAGCGGCAACGATACCAGCGACGACGACCACGATGAACCTCGCGTCGGCAATGTACTATGGTAAGACCCGACACATTCGTGCACAAATGTTCTGCAGGGCAATTCATTTAGCCAAAGTACGTTCTCTTTTTCTACGTTCAATATTCGATTGAATCACTTGATAACATTGTGATGCCCTTCAAGTTGTTGGTGCCGAAGAAAGCTAGGTAACACCAGAGCACCAGACGTGAGCGATGCACAGGGTGGAGTCGGAAGACCTATGTACGCCAAGTCCGGCGCCTGTGTGGTAAAGCAATGCGCCTCGAAATGGAGCCCGCAAACGCGACTGTTCTGCACGGGGGGACCAGTCCTGATACTCCTGACGTCCACAAGCGCACACGAACTCGATCCACTTCTGCCGCCGAGGTTCGTCGCGGGGAAACGTATGCAGCGATACGCCTGATCCCGACTTCGACGTGCAGAAGGAAACGGCGCAGAAGGATTTCGGCATTGTGGCCTGTCACTTCAGCCCAGGCAGCACAGGGAAATCAAGAAGTCCGTGGGAGCAGGAAACGGGAAAGCTGTACTGTCGCCAAACACAAAACATTCAACGCGTGCGCCGCGGCAGCGCCTCCTCTTGGCCGCGGCCATACACTCGCGAGCAGCCGCCGAGCAGTCACCAACAGCGCAGTGGCGAGCGCGCCAAAACAGAAATGGCGGCTACGACGTCATCATAACCTGTTGTACCGGGAAGTAGGGGGGTCACCGCGGGTCACCTCCGAGGGTGTCAATGCCGCCAGGTGCGGCCTAGAAGGCTGGATCGCGCACGCGAACTTCAAAATTCATATAAAATACCTTCCAAGCTTTATTCGCTGTCGATGTTTTGCAGATGGTACACGCATGTACACGGGAATCGATCCAGCAAGCTATCTCGGCCGCGAAATTTTGTGTCAGTACCCCTTTAAACGCCGGAAAAATTACTACGTAGCATGTACCTTCCCACAAAAAATCCGATCTGTCGTTTTAGAATGCCCTCCAAAACGTAAAGAAACGCATTTGGTCCCCAAAATGAATAACAGAAATGTGACATCATTCATCCTAGTTAATAAATTAAGCGCAATATAGAAATACCATAATGAGACCACATGGCGGTAAACCCCATCGTTGGTTTTATTCAGTTGAGGTTAAGCACTTCTTTATAAATATTTGGTTCCAGTTACGTGACACCCTTTTAAATACGATATAGGCGGCAGCCCTAAAAGCTATGAAGATAGAGCATGATATTTCGTCAACTTAGGTGTTCAGGTCAGACAATAGAAAGCTCAGTGCCCACGGAAAATAGCACTAAAGGGCTCGTGAGGACGCTGATGAGAAAACCGTAGTACTTGGTATTCTGTTTCTCAAATCCATTCCTAACGTCTTAAAGATTTGTTGTTATAATTTCCATTATTATGATGTAAACTCAATTTCGATGATTTATTAAATCGTAAGCAGAATTTTTTTTCCTGTAAGCTCTAGGAACGCTCAGATTATTTTACCTTTGCCCTAACATGGCCTGAACAGTAAACTCAGATGGAATGTAGATATGTAAATAGTAGCAATGACGCAGACAATAAAAAATAAGAATGAATAAGAAAAGGAATAGAGGAGGAGGTTGAAAAAGAGTTATTACAGTTAACAAACGGGGAAAAAACTACACAGAGGCCTAGGTAATGTGGGGATGCAAACGGAGGACAGCAAAGACAGCACTTGTGCTAACAGTCCAAGCTATTATTAAAAAAAAAAGAAGCTTCTTGCATAACTTAGCACGAGGAACAAAGATAGTACGCCAAATTATCATCTTTTACGTAAATGTTTGTTCTATTGCATATAGCATCGACACCGGTGGAGCGACGGTTGTTAGAATCAAATATGCATATAAGTCAATCTCATAGTGTGCAAGTCAAGCCTACATCAATGAGATCTGTCAAATCTGTTTGAAAGCAGCGAGACGCAAAACAACCCCGTACTTGCATTTTTGAGATTTTGCAACGAAACACCACGCAAGACAAACTTCGATAACGACACTGTAGCCGCATCCGAATTTGAGCGAAAGACGCCTCACGCATTGGAGTACGCAGCGCAGTACCGTGGCTACAAACAAGGTTCATTGCACCGACACAGCTAAAAAGAAAGAAAACATCGAGAAACAAAAGGTCGGCTGCACGTAGACATTCACGCGCTTGTTTTTGTCGAGATGGCTAAAGCGCCATCACGGGACTCTGCTCCACCAATAGAGACCAGTATAGACCTTATTTCCTATGCTCACTCGCGCACCCTGGCGAAAAGACAAAGGAATATCACTGTCGTTAGCTTTATTGATGTGGATTAGTGGCAGCAGTATCAGCTTGAGAAGCAGAGTTCAGCGGTCGTTTGTTGTTTCGCAGTGTGGCGTTTCTGTAGCAGTACCTTGTATCTTAAGATACACGATACATTATTGAATGTATCGGAAATACAGATACAGATACTCGTTTTGCGAGACGTATCGCGATAAAGATACAAGATAACCAAAGAGTATCTAAGATAGTATCTAAGATACATGTATCTTCGATACTGCCCAGCCCTGTCACGTTAGAGCACAGACGTCAGCTTTCTCGCCAGCAAGTGCATGCTTCGGTGCCATGACCTGAATATCAGAAGTAGCCCTCGTAGACGCATTCGGGCAAGGCTTGACTATAACTCGAGGAGTCATAAGTACGCATATGTAATTATTCTTACATCGATGTAAAAGCGGATGGCCACCACTGCAACCGCAACAGGCGTTGTCTTGGATGGGGTCTTTTTCAGAAGCATTTTAAAGCATCGGCGTGGCTCGGTGGTAGAATATCTGACTGCCGTGCAAAAGGCCTGGGTTCGATTGCGGCTTGAGCGGTGTACTATTGTTTGCTTCCATCGGGATATTTCACCCATTGAAAACGCCGTCAACGCTGGCCACGCCTTTTGCGCGACGCGGGCGCCTTCAGGCTGTTGCATCGAAGATTTAGAAAGTCTGGGAAGATAGAGACGGTGACTGGCCTGTAGCGCACACCCGAATACAACGGTATGCGGGTATGTGCGTCACACGACAGGTGGAAAGAATTTTACGAGATGCGTGAAAGGTAAGTCACATTGTTCATGTCGTGATCTACATGTTGTCCTCGTCATACACTCAAGTCCTCCTATGCCAGTTTTGCTATATACCAAGTAAAGGGTACGACCGAGGAATACTACGCTGAAGACGGGGCAGACGGGGACTTGTCCCCGTCGGCCCCGTCTGCTTGTTCTTGTTTTCCCTCTGACAGTATACATTGATCACGAATCACCAACTGGCCCAATCATCCACATTGATTAAGGGGACGATCATGAGAGTGCCAAGGACATAGGCGGCCAGATAGACAGATAGGTAGGTGTATCGTGATCTGATACTGCGACGCATGTCATTATTTCTACTCTGCACGAGCCGTGTCCTTCACTTTTACTTTCCCCTATTTGCTCTAGGTGTGGCTTTAAAGCAAGCGCAATAAAGGACGCAGCAGTCGTTGCCCGTCAACATATCAGCCTCGCCTGTGCTTCGTGTACGCCCATTATGCACGAAACATTGCAGTAGATAAATAGAAATGGTCAAAGCGGCCTTAGTTCGCTAAAAAGCGCTTCGCAATTAAAATGTTTTACAGCAGCGTTCAACCTTCCTGTGCTAGGCAGTAGGTGAGCGTAACAATTCAGCGCCCAAATCCATGGCAACACCTTGCGCTAGAGTTGCTCGCCAGCGATCATTTCAGCCAATCGTAATGCTGTACATATTACTTGCGAAGGTAGCCAGGAAATGGCAAGAGGGACATAAGAAAAAAGGCTTTATGAATTATTCCCAAGATCTACAAGCAACGCAGTGTGTTAGCTCGGTTTTTGACTCGAAAATTAACTGCATTTCATAGTACTACAAACTCAAGTTGTTGGAATAAATGTGAGCCATAAAGAAAAGTGAGCCATATTTGAATTGAACTAAACTCGGACACGGTGAACTTCCACTCGCGAGCTTATAAGCCAGCGAATGGAACTGCAGTCGCGCTAGCAGTTTTTCACCGTTCGACGGCAGGAAAGCTTTGCGTTCTTGTGACCTATTTTAATTATCTTTACGACGACGATCTCTTTTCATCAACCACTGTCGCCTATTGCCGCCGATTGCGCGAGCAACGAACGCGCAGTCGAAACACTCAGCAAGGCACGACTATCACTTGTACATTTTGTTTCCCCCTTTTCACTCTAACGAAATTACTGCGTTAAGTATCATAAAATAGTGAGTGCTCCATTTTGAAACATTAGCGTACGACATTGTTTCACCGTGACCGAAAGCTGAATGATGTTAAAGTAGAAGATAATCACAGAATTACATATTGTGTTTTTCGTCAAAATTTTCGAATGTCGTAGCAAGGCATGTATAGGCATAAGTGTAGGTTTGATTTCCGCTTGAGTTATTTCGATCGGCATATGAATGTTGCAGTGGGCTGATCACGTTGAGCACGCAAGGGTAACTTCTAGGGGTAGCATAAGTGTAATCAGCGACTAAAAGAAAAAAGGAAGCAAGTTGCGGACATTAAATATCCATTTGCTTTCAAACGGCGACTCGCGCGGCATGATTTCTTTTACTGTCCGAATGTAGGGAAAGCTGTTGGGATCGTTATCCCCCTCACAAGGGCCGAAGCGTTGGAAATATAAGGGAGGGTCATTTCGAAATACATGCGACGTGAAGAAGTACCGCCAGTTTCGTTAAGCTTTTGCGCCACACAAGAAGTGGACGCAGAGCTTCTTAACGACTCCCTAATGACGCGCCTCGAGGCAATCGTTAGGGTACGCCGCCCTTCTTCGCTTTCTAATTAGTGGCGAAAGAGCGCAGTGGAGGGTGAAACATGTAAATTTCTCGATGTCGCGCATGCGAGGCTGTAAGTTGGGTAGCTGCGGCGCAGCGCCAATCGATGTGGCAGGTTCGAGTTAAAGTGATTCTCGAGGGCTTTCGGGACACTCGGAAGATGGGGACGCGAATGCTCTCTCTCTCGTGTACAACGCACTGCAACTGTGCTGTGAAGCGTGGAAGTTTTAAAGGCCACGCGTCGAAGACTCAAAGGGCAGGTGCAAACGAAAAATTTGCGCTGTAGTGAGGTGACGCTGATTTTCGGCCGACATTATTTTGGGGCGTAGGCGAGGGAAGTTTCTCGTGGCCAGGAACCCGCTTGTTTGTTTCCAGCTGTTTGTGGCGTGCTCATTCGAGGAATTCGCTGACAGACCGACCTGCACTACTGCACAGGTCGGTATGCCATTAATAGGCAGGCCACTATTTAAGCTGTGTGTCTACGCGGACAATTTAGGGTGATACCTACGTGATAAAAGTGCAACATTCTGCAGTTGGTATGTAATGCGGCAACTTCATTGTTTTCCAACAGTGTGCAACGGTGCAACAATTTTGGTTCGCCTGTTACCTAATTTAATTAGCCTGCTAGTAATACTTTAAATAGCTTGTGTGCTACATCTCATCCGCAACACGTTCATATCAAAGAAGACAGAAGGTTCAGAAGGAGATGGAGGCCTGAAGCAATTAAAAAAATTGTTGCGCAGGGAATGTCACCTATGCCAACGTTTCGACATGTGGACTTTTCAGGCAAGCGTTGGCTCCAACGACACTTCCTGTTCAAACGATTTTTCATCGCATCACGTTCATATGTAATTCGAAACCTCTAGCCGTGTTGCCGATAGCAGACATATTCGCTTAAATACGAATGGGATGCAGGGCAGCGGAAATTATAAATTGACCCGATCCCACGGTCTATTTCTTTACTTATATAGTCTCCGTAATCGAACAGCTTAGTCGAACAGCCTTCATGTAAAACCCTGTGTACAGGGTCCTTGAGGTATTTTCAATAAATAAAAAAAGTGATATCCCTCATGTGCTCCCTCAGAGGCGAGTAGCATGTGTCAAGTTACAGTGAGTCGCCAAACGAGCATCTTTCCTGATCTGCTTGAGCTTTACCATGTGTCTATGACCATTAGCTTGAAGGTGCAGTTGTACATAAAAAATTTGATTTGCAAAGGCACCTGCACCACGAAACAGGCTCATAAGGAGTGTAAACAGAAACATTGAGCTGAAACACAAACAATTTCGTGTCGTAATATCCTATACATGCATATTTCTTTCGGCAAATTGTGTGATGTGGATAACACTGGCAAATACGTTATTATCAAAGTATTAATCGTTTTCGCAAGCGCTCCTGACTCACTAAAAGTGACTTTAAGTGACGTCGAAGCAAAATACAGTTTTATAGTAAGTACTAACTACCATACCAATGAGCATAATAGAAAGGGTGGTTACCGCCACGTGAACAACGTTTCTCTGACGCGCAACATTCTCGCGAGTATTTGAGAAAAAAGCTGCTCGGCATTGTTGTTTGGTAAGTTCAATATTGCGATCTTGGGGCCTTTTGCTGCGCAAACATAGTGCTGCTCCCGTATTATAACGAGGACCTGCATGCTTCTTGCATGCCCTCGCTACTCCCCCTGGGTGGACTGAGCAATATAACTTCTTTTTTATCCTCACGAGAGCGCGTAAATGATGTCCACTTAGAGACAACTCTTCTGCGCGAATTTAGAAACTCAATCTAGGGCTTAGTTTGCCCATGTCTTCTACGGGAAGAAATGGATATCTTTGTTACTGGCGGAAGCAAGCGTTTGGACGCCTGAGCAAGTGTGTCGCAATGAAATTGCGCTTGCTGCGAGAATTCTTGTGCAAACAAAGGTGGCGCTCCACTCACTTTGAGAACCAGGTCAACATGACGATGCTGCATTCTTTGTCGGTTCTTTGTTTCTATACTTGACCAGCCCATGGTTTTTTTATCTAACGCCGCAGGTCTTTTGTGAAACTCGAGGCGGATACTTCACTTTGACTTTTCTCTGTCGGTACTAAACGGCTAAGTACGCTGTTTCAGTTTTTTCTCGCTTGCGACTAACTTTTATAATTAGCTCGCCGGGAATCGCTGCATTATAATTGCGGTGTCACGATACACACAATCGTTACGTTATTTTTATTTTATATCACAGCTTATGAAATGTGGCGGCCGACAGCACAAGCACCCACGCCGTTCTAGTTGCGTTTCTTCAGTTTCTAAGCTTGCCCAGAAGTTTTGAAGCCTATATGGCACTCGCGTCGTCTTGCAGACAGGAGCAAAAATACAAACCGATCAAGAAAGCCTGAAACACGAAATCTGCAGGGGAACAAGCGGATCGAGGTCGCAAGGGAAGGTTAGATAAGAAGCATGCCATATCGTGAAAGCTTAAAGTGATTCTGAAGCCATTTTCCTAGTAATTATCGAATGAATGACCTCAGTACCGGAGCTTGTTGACTGACGAATGGGTTGCCGCAAAATTTTTATAAACCCGCCAAGTACGAGCGGAATTACAGAGACTTGACGCACGGCTGCTGACCCGAAGGTCGCGGGTTCGATCCCAGCCACGGCGGTCGCATTTCGATGGAGGCGAAATGGTAGAGGCCCGTGTACTGTGCGATGTCAGTGCACGTTAAAGAACACCAGATGGTCAAAATTTCCGGAGCCCTCCACTACGGCGTCTCTCATAATCATATCGTGGTTTTGGGACGTAAAACCCCAGATATTATTAGAGACTTGACGCACGCTGCAAGCGCTTTCTGCCTCAATTCGTACCAGCGAGTGCGCTGAAAGCTACGCAGGGAGGGGGGATGACAAAGGGGCAGGAAGATGCATCCCTTCGTCAGCGCGCGTCATGACCTGGAGTACTTTGTTTTTTTGTTCCTTCGAACGTGCGGCTCAATTTCAGTGTGATCACGAGTGAGCACGGCATCCTGCGGCGGCCGTGGTATCTATGCAGCTCACGATGCTCAAATCAGCCTACGACTGTGGCTTTGGGTATAGGACGCAGTAATTTGAGTATATGGAATCATTTGTACAAAGAATAGGGAACAATTTCTAGCTGATTTTGAGAATTACAATTGTAAATTCCAGGCCGCGCGCTGCGCTGTCATGTTTTGCGAAAGTATTGAAAGTTGGGCTAGTTGGTACGGCAGCATATTGGGTACAGAGCGAAAACGACCAAGACGGAAGACAGAAGGGACACAGACGAGCGCTCGTCTGTGTCCCTTCTGTCTTCCGTCTTGGTCGTTTTCGCGCTGTACCCAATATGCTGTAATGTTTGGCTGGCGCGTACTCGGGAGCCTCGATTACCAATCGGCAGTGTTTTCTGACCGTGCTCAAAAAGTGTTGCAGAGCCCCTCTAAGTCTTTTATGTCTCCGTTTGTTGTGTATCAGTATAATGTTGCTTTTTTTTTTTAGCTGACTGGAACCGTTGCCGTTTTGAGGCACTGAGCGTAAAATCTAGCAAGTTTCTTCTAAATTAAGTCTCGTTCATGTTTAAATTACATCGGCTGTTATTCCTTCATCACCAGGGTCCGTTGGGGGGCTACTTTGCGCCAAAATGGCTACTTTCCGACCCTGTCTGGCGACAAAAATTTCACGTTGGCGCCATGGCTACTTTCTGGCTACTTTGAACTTGTATTTCGGCGCGTTTACTGGCCATTTGTTCGTATTATGAGTAGATAAAACATAAAGCAAGTCTCAAGATTACCAATTATCTGCAACCTTTTCTGTCGCGTTGGCATATGCGCGCACATGTCCTTTGCCCGCCAGCGGGCTAATGAGCATCGAGGCAATCAACTAGCGTCCGAAGGGACGCGTGTATGTAAGGAAACGCGTGGCTATATAGCACAGTAGTGACACCAGATTATCATGCTGAAGCACAGCGCGTCAAAGAGATATCAGAAACAAAATGAAGCGAGACTGTTCATCTACGACCAGATTTCTCTACTTGAAACTGGACTCATATTATTGTAACTTTGTACCAATATCGGTCTACGGCTTGAAAAAAAGAACACCTTCAACGTTTACTGTTCCTGCTGAGTTGTACGGCCCAAAATTAGTTTTGAGAACTCAATGTGTTGTAGACAGACTGTATGCAGGCACTTTAAAACTATAATAATTTATTGATTTATTTGCAACTTACCTGCGCATTTAGGAGACCAATGGAGAGGGACAGCTAGTATGCTCGTTATACTCCATTTTTGCTTTTTCGAAATCATATTACATATTGTTGAATACTAACAACTCTATACGTCATACCACTTTTTTTATATTTGGCTACATATTTGAAGCTAAAATTAAATGGCGTGGCTACTTCGGCTACTTTCAGCTTGCGTTCTGGCTCCTTTTCAAATCTGCCCAACGGCAACCCTGGTAATTACCAGCTGCTTTTCCGCGTGGCAGATCGCCTATGACCTTTCTAGCCTTGTCGGTAGTTACATATGGGTCTTCCTTCTCTTGCTCGTCGCTACTTCCGCTCGAGTGTGGATGACTTATTTTCGAACTGTATAGTTCAGCGTACAATTCATCTGCCACATGAACTATGTCAATGAAGTTATTCATAATAATTCGTTGCTTGTCTTTTAGAGTGCGCGTTGTTTTTTTTTCCTTTTCGTAAACAGAGTGTCTTTTTCGCTGTTTTGATGCTGGTGCATTTTTTGACGGGTGCTTCTATTGCTTTGACGTTCATATGGGAGGCGTTGGCCGCCTACAGCACCAGGGAGGCCAATTTCTGTTCTGGTAAGGGAGTGTCGTATTGAGATAGCCCAAGGAGTGTACGCCAGTCAGGTGCCTCGCCAGCGACCAAGGGACATTGACAAGGAAGGTGCTAAAAACCCCATCTGCCCTTCGTTGTTTTGATAGTTGAATAAAGGTGTGACGGGAATTCGAACTCGTCACCCCGTTAACTTCGGAATAAGAAACGTGGCCGAGTGCTTTGGATGATCTCTCCCCTCTCACCCCACATGTATTTTATGCTCACCTATCTTCTTCCTCTCTTTAGCGATGTCAACACTTCTGACCTCGAAATGTACGCGATGTCAATGTTTTCCTTGTCATTGAATGGTAGGAATTCCATTCCCGCGTCTGATGCGTACTCGCAAGGTTCGCACTCCTGTTTCGCGAATTTATCGGCTGTTTCCGCTTGGCTGTCACGTCGTGCGTCCGGATCGAGCGAGTCGCGACAGAGTACTAAGCTGGCACAAACTTTGCAACTGCTAAGGAATAGGGGCAAGCCTTAATACTGTGGTGTCGTACTTCGAGGGGTTTTGGGGTAGTGAATACGACTCTTGTAGAATAAATATAATAATGCAATAGAGGTAATCTATCGGTAGACAGAAATACGTACTAATAGTTGCGTCTAGCCGAATGAGCTATGAGAGAAACAAAAATGAGGTAAGACGTAACTATTCACAGCCTTGAAGAACAGCGAAACACGAACCACAAGGAGCGCAGTTTCAAAAAACTAGATATATCGTATACGATATTGCACTCACCACTTGGCGTCACCCCGGATGCGGCTTGGACAGCGTAGACTTCATTAAAATCTTCTCAAGCTCTCTCGTGAACGACCCGGCATGTTTTTCCTCAGCGTGGCACTTATATGCCCGATTGGATTTGGCTGCGATCGCTAATTTTTTCTGCTACTTACACTACTATGTAGAATGGATCGCTGTTTTCCCACAAGAATTCTGCCCGAGGTCGTGGCGAGGGATTTGTGGTAAAGCTTACTGTTATCCTTAGCGGAATACGCTAGGAGGGAAGATAAACGCAGTGAGGGGGGGGGGGGGGGATTAGATGGTTAAAGCCTACGTAAGCAAAAGGGAAAGTAAGGTAGCTGCACTGATCAGTAACCTGGATAAGTTTAGAAGAATGCGTTACGCTCATTATATCATCCATGACCATGGCTCAATGTTTCCATAGTTTAGTTTTCTTGAAACTCGGAGGATCTTTTTCGGAATTTATTTTTTCAGGAGAGTATTCGGAGTTTCTAGGACTTTATTTTTCGTACATCACCAATTCTGCGGGATTTGGCGTTTATTTAATTTCGCATAATAATTTGTGGCAACGTCTTCTTAATGATGTTATCTTCAATAACAGTGCCTTGTATTGTTGCTGATAATTGTTTCTCCATCTTTTCATTTTTTTCTGACTTCCTGCTCATTTACCCTGTAAATGAGGCTGTTGACTGGCACTGCCGTAAACTCGCCAAAGTCTGCTTTTAGGGGGGCACGATCTAGTAAAGCTGCCTTTCAGTTTTTTCTCCCAGCCTCCCACATCTGGAAGAAAAATAAAGGACCTATTAATATTATTATTATTATTCGGAATGCTCCGAAATCTTAGAGGAAAGGATATCTCAACACAAAAATATGCGAACCCTCTAAGTATATTGTAGGTGTCTGGAGAGAGAGAGAACAACTTTATTAAAAATAAACGAACCCCCAGTCCGGGTCCACTAATAAAAAGCAAGGCTTAGCCATCAGACAGGCCTAAAAGTTTTAAATGTCCCAGTAGTGCCTTCATGATGTCTGGGGAGGAGTCCGCCAGCCACTCCTCCAGGGTCGCAGGTCTTAGATTGGTGGGTATGTGTTTAAGGCTCTCGCCCATGGCTGCACGGCCGCTCGGACAATCCCACAGAACGTGAGCGTTATCCGGGTAGCCGCCGCATGCCACGCAGGCAGGAGACCCGTCCTTGCCTTGTATGTAATGCTCAATGTGGGGTGTCATTAAAGAGTGAGTTTGGGCGCGCCTCATCAGGGCTGCCTCGCGTCTCGTCATGGAGTGAGGTGGATCGGGATAAACCCTGCGGTTGTTGCGCATCTCGTCTAATCGTTCGCGCCTTTCTAAACGCGCCATAGCGAGTAATTCGGTTCGTTTCAGGGAATCCGGCCACCACAGGGGAGGGCCCGGGAGACTTACACGGGACATGGCGTGTGCCACTTCATTCCCTCTGATCCCCGAGTGACCAGGTATCCACTGTATTCGAACACGTAACGAAGGGTGGGCTTCTAAGTGCTTCGTTAGTGTGCTGTAATGCGCGTCTGGAATGTCACCTGTCGCGAAGGCTCGACAGGCTGCCTGGCTATCTGTGCGTATCAGTAAACAACGGGCATTTGGGTTGGGTACGGTAGCTGCCTCTACTATGGCCATGATTATAGTAGAGGCAGTTACCGTACCCAACCCAAATGCCCGTTTGGGTTGGTGTCTGGAAGGTCTGAACGCACAAACACACAATCGCGAGTACCTGAATACAAAACACCCACGTTTGCTCGTATTACAAGCCTAAAGCTTGTAGTCATAGACGTATGCATACGTTACGAGGTTGCTGCCGCTGATGGAGGGGCGCTTCTATCGATTGATGATTCTCAGCTTTGAAAATGGCCCTTGAACGTTGAAAATGCCATTTCAAAATCGGAGTTTATCGGATAAATTCGAATTGGAAAAAATATTACCGGTGACTGTCTATCGGGCTTTTCCGGACTGATTCGAAAACAGGGAGCTCTATTCATGACCTACTAACGTTTGTCAAAACGGAAATTTTATTTTTTAGTTGCAAAGAAATGCTCACCTAAGAAGGATGTACGCAGGGGTGGGGATACCAACATGAATGAATACCTGCAGACTACGCAAAAGGCAATAACGACATGCTACACACTGTGAGTACTTTTCTACAGCAATAATAGCAACAGTTACGTCGATAATCACAATCGTACATAACTACATTATATCTATTATAATCTAAATATGACTAATACATAGTGCACACGGCATAAAAGAATATGTATATGCATTTTGTCACATATAAGGTGACCGATACTGAATTTATGCATCGTCAAAAGAAAAAAAAAACAACGCACAAGTAAAAACATGCGAGTAAACATTGACAAAATAAATCTGTAGATTCATGCGAATCAAGATTATGCCGGGAAAAGAGAAACGAGGAATGTTTCTAGTCAGGGACATGTTGTCAATTGCACATGTTCATTCTTGAACACGATCTCGATGCGCTTTGTAGACTGCGGTGGATTAGTGTGTTAGTGTAGCAATAAAAAAACAAAGATTGTTAAAACCTTGCTGGAGCTGTTTCTAAGGCTAGGACGGCTGTCCCCCCGTGTCATGTCTACTCGCTAAGCTCGCGCTCTTGTATCGCAAACTTATAGGCTGCATACGCGTGGCTGACACGTCGTGTGGCCGGGTGGAGCGAGTTGTGACGTAGTACTAAGTTGAACACGAAAAAAATATTTGTAACTGCTTAATAATAGTAGTGGGTAGCCTTAATACTGTGGTATTATATTTCGTGGACCTTACCGAAGTCAAGATGGGAGCCGACGTACATGTGGACACAAAAAATGCGCTTGCCGTAAAATCCCGAGCAAGCGCCCCGAGTCCCTTTCTCTCCCGCCACTTTCACTGTTTTTATTCGCCCGTCGACGGCGAATAAAAACATCTAATGAGTGCGCATTCAATAGAGCATATCATTAGAAGCATAAGTGTGCATTCTTTATTCTTAAGGGCTCTTCTGCCCCCACCTTCAATTTTGATCTGCGACCGAGCAAGGGCCTCACCCCCCAAATCTTGTCGGATTATCTTTCAAGGCAGAGGGGGGGGGTGGGGGGGACCAAGATAAAATGCCTGAGACAGCTGAGACAGGCTGGACACCCAGACAAGTCTTCCGTGTCCAA